>JAMKCH010012729.1:0-27409 GCA_023653785.1 Ophioderma brevispina
CAGCAACAGCGAATTCAAAACGGCATCAACTTCTGGGCACTAGTCTTTTTTCAAAGACTTACCATAGGAGGGCGCTCTTACATATATCGAACGGTTACACACAGACTTGACTAAAGACTAGGCCTGGTCACAAAGATTTTTAAATTCCAATAACGGTCATTTAAGATTTAAAAATCTTAAATGACCGTTATTGGAATTTACACTGTTTTGCAGCGAGCTCGAGGTTAATCCACTAACCTCGATGGATTTTGACATTAATAATTTTTTCCTAAATTATCATGATATTATTAAGATCTTTTGAATGAAGGTTTAAGAGTTGATTTTGTAATGTCACTGAGACAGAGACTGGCACAGTAAAGCAGAATGAGTTTACCTGGCCTCTAATTTCAGTATGCGTACCTACCCAAATTCTTGATAATGTACAAGACATAGAACCACTTGGTGTGAACTCGCGCATGGGATTGATGTGCAATAAACCCGAATGGAACTGTCTACCTGAAACCCTCATCAAATCACTACAACTGAAGCATTTAAAGAAGAAACAACCAAGTATCTAAGAAACCAACCCTCCAGCATCTAACTAACGTCTAGCGCACTCACTAACCTCTGCGTTTGACCTCTACTGTCGAGGAGATGCAGAGTACATCTGTCAAAGTCAAGGTGATGTTTGGTTCGTTTTGATGAGTTGCTATATTGAAATAGTCTTGGCTGCCATTGTCTGAGCCCATAGACAATGTTGAGCGCCACCAGCCTGGCCATCAAGCCTTGTTCAAATCAATATGTATTAAAGGCACTATCAGTGATTTGATAAATCAGAAAAACAAAAAAATCATCAAAAATCAGATTTTTGCATGTCTGGAAGTAGTATTGGTATTTTAACATACCCTGCAAGTGATACAACCAAATGCAGCCTAATAAAGACAAAATTGGTTATTTTAGTCATAATTGTCCGAACGGACACTTTCTACAACACGTAATTGAATGGAGGTTCATATCTTTGAATATTGCTGTTTTCTTCCTTTTCTCTCAATTTTTAATTTGGAAAAAAATACTTATAGGAATTGTAGAGATTTGTCCTTCACTTTTAAGCTATTCCAGCAAAGTTTCAAATAGTTTGACTCTTTCGGGTGAATCACTGATAGTGTCTTTAAGTCATTAATATGTTACCGTTATTAAAAAAGGAGTAACATTGAAATCCTATTCATTATTGGTCAAGTCAGCGATTGTTATTGTTTATATTTTGAGCAGTGTGCCATAAATGTATGTATCTGAAAACATCTCAAATATGTTAATATCTCAGCCTCGTTCGCAACATTGGAAAATCGCAGGTGTCTCTCTGGAAGTAATCTCTTATACAGGGCGCGAGCAATAAGCTACTTAGGTTTATTTCAAAACCCAACCCATGATCAATCGATAAGCAGTAGTGTGTATGAGCTTATTCCGTTTACTATTGATTTCCGTTGATCTAGGTAGTCTCATTGGGTCGAGTTGCCTTTTCTATTTAGGTAGGTACGCGTACCGGAATTAGAGGCCAGGTTGACCTCTCTCGCCATAGTAAATGCACGTAACAGTTCCCCAAATTACCATTTGGAAATCTGCAATGCCCAAATCGAGTAGGTCGTGTCCTACCCCCTGGCTCAAAATCAATACAAGCTACAAACAACTCATTGGATTTGTGGTTCCTCAGATATGGTCATTTTAGTGTTGCTCAGAACAATGGGATACAAAGGAAGTTGAATGCTATAATTGGCTATACTAGCTACAAACAATTCATTGGACTTTGCAGTTCCGGAGATATGGTAATTTTACACAGAGATATAGAAGCACTATTTTGATTGGTTACACAGAGTGTTATCTTGTGTTGTGTCCTGTAATGAGCCAATCAGACATATTGTGTCATAGGTGGTAGTGCCCAGAGGGTTAATATAGATTATGTTTTGTCACTAATGGCCAAAATAACAACCCTTGTTCTATCTCAATGCCCCTTGTTCTATAAATGTAGCTTTACACAGATCTCTATGGCGATTGGACAACAGAGGGCACTTTAAAGGCTGACTCAGAGATTTTGAAATAATCATATTTTTGTGTGGTAATTAAAAATAAGCAACTAGAACTAAAGATACTATATACTAAAATGCCCATTCCCAAATTAGAGATGAATCGGATATTTTGTTTTCATGCAATACACATTTATGTACAGTATAGCAGTGTATAGGATACCGTGTATAACAAAATTTCCCGATCTGGAATTTTTAAACAAAGTTGTGATTTTTTATATAAAGGACTTCGATTTGAGCTTAGTTATTCAACACAGTGATTACGCATTATGTATGTGCAAAAAGCACAATTTGTTTGAAAATTGAGGGCGCCCTCCCCGGGAAATCTCTGAGTCAGCCTTTTATATGCAAGTTAATTTTCGGGGGACACAAAAGAATACCATTTGGAATTCTCCATTGGTTAACATGTAAACACAATTTTTGACCCAAAAAATCTGATTCCTTTATAATGTTGTAGAGCAAATATTTTAAGCTAAGACCATTGGAGTTTGACATTGAACTACATTGTAAGCATGTCTCTTTGACTGTTTTCAATCATCTGTACCTCTTAACTGGGGGTGTACCCTCATTTTCAGCCGGCAGTTGGTTCCCTGCCTTCAAATGATCTTGACCGTCGTCTGTCAATTTCTTAGGCCTCCTAGTCAAGAATTTTGCCAAAATCCAGAGAGTTATTGACAGTTTGAACAAAAATTCTGGCAAGGTGATCCAATAAATTGCTACATGACTTACAAATACATATATCAATTGTCACTTTTCTCTTAAATCCCTGTTCTCTTTGACATATTGTATGGATTTATTCCAGGGCTACATTGAACAGGCATGGCATACCTGATATAATCATCGCTTTCCAGATAACTTGTGCCTCGATGGATTGTGTGAAGGAATGTCCTAAAGCATGGACTGTATGGCAACCAAGGTAAGATTCTAATTCTACATTCTAAACCATGTTTTAAAGGTATAGGCAACGTCATGAGTAGAGAGTAAAAAAAAAATGTGGAAATGCATTTTTAAGCTTTTAAATCAAGGATAAGTGTGTACTATTTCATATAACTCCTTTAAATGTAGGGAAAAAGACAATAGTGAAAATATGAATATTTGAGAAATTTATATACCGTTTTCCGCAAATAGACATAACAGCGATGGCATCTCACAATCTACAACAAAAACACCGCATTGTGCACATACATCCTTAAAATCTGGGATATCACCGGAAAGGTTTTTTTAACCACATTCAATTGAATTGATGGTATTGCCCTATCGAGAGCGCATGTTCTTATTTTCTCTACTAGCGGGTCGGGAGAGGAGTAACAACACAACCCAACAAATGGAAGAGAAGAGTTTTGAGGCGTTTTATTTGCATTTTGACGAAAAGCTGCCCTAGTGGAAGTCAGACACATGGGGATCTCGGGTGTGGGCTTTATTTTTTTAATTTAAGTGACGGGATTCAGTTTGCGTGACTTTTGTATCTTTTTTGTCAAGTTTGTGGACATCATTGATTCCGCCGCGCTTGTCGTCTGTCTTACTGATTGCTATTGTTTATGTGTGCACCTATTAACCGGTTCTAGTGGGGTCTTCGGGCGAAAATGAAACAGTGAATCATGTTACCATATCTACCAGCATGCAGGGCTTAACCAGGGACCTGAGGGCAAACCAATGCCAGTTCATTGACTTGAGTAGATTTATTGTAAACACCCCAGACCTACATCACAATTTTTTGCAGCCCTTGCAATTTTCACATGGAATGTGGGGAAATTGATTGTGGTAAATGACTTAAAACTTAGTTCTAATAATGGACTGATTAAATTAATAAATCTTTAAAGTTAAACTTATGGTTATCAAGAAAAAGGCCTACTTGGAATTTTAAAAATATATATTATGTTTAAAAATAGTTTGTTTCCAAATTTTCCCTCTTCCTGAGGTATGTGGACCATGGCCTTTTAGTTAGTACGGTCAAATGCCTAAAGTGCTACAACTTGATTGTAAACTTTCATGTCCAATTATGTGAACTAGGTTTGACTTGAGAAGATGTTACCAGATGAATCCAAGAAGGCCTTGTATTTTTTGTTAATCACTCTGGTATTTTGTCACGAAAGCAGTCTCGAGAGAATCTCGGCAAAAGTACGAATATGACAGACACAAATTTGCCTACATTAGGTGTTGCTGTGTCTTAAATTAACAAATTACTCCATTTGGTTCAAAGGGATAGGGCCTATAACAGATAATGAACCTTTTTTGATTGCTTTTTTGCCTTTTTTGAATATTGCTCAGATCATTGCGAGAATTATGCAAAAGTTTAGGTTAATTAGTTTTATGCCTGTTGTGGACTTTGTTCCCAGCGACATTTTACTAAGGGGCTGTTCAGACGGCGAGCCCTGTCAATTTTTTCGGGGAAAGCTTTATTTAAAGAGCTCTATCGCATGATTCGTTCACGTGTTTGTAGTGGCGCCGTTTTCAGTATACCTTTCAAGTTGGACTTTTTACTTCAACTTATTCATTTCACTGCTTTTTTGTAAATCTCCATATGGACTTAGTTCCTGCTGACAGTTTTCCTTAAATGGGGGCTGTCAGAGGCGGAGTGTCCTGTCAAGTTTGTTCGAGAAGCTTTATATTCGAAAGACTCTACTCTGTCTATCTCCCGGTTATGCCGTTCTATATTTAATGTGGCTTCGTTTTCAAGTTCCGAACCTTGTTGTCAAGTTGACTTTTACTTCAACTTTCTTGACTTCTTTTTTAAAAAATCAAATGGACTAAGTCCTACTAGACAGTTGGAAGCTTTCAATTGATCTTTAAGACACTATCATTGATTTGTAAAATATTATGCAATTTTTGCAGGAATAAAAGGGCGTCAAAGTGGATGCTATCTGTGAATTTCTTAAGTTACCTTTTCTAGCTGTGGAATTGACAGAAAGGAAGAAACGGCAAGTGTTCCAAGTACTATCTCAGTCCATTCAATTACGTGTTGTAGTAAGATTCCGTACGGACAGTCTTACTCAATCTCAGATTCGGCCATCCTTGATTAGTTGCTTCTGTCTTTCATTTGCTGGTATTTAGATACCTGTTACTTGTTACAATTACATACTGCAAAAATCTGATTTTTTGATCGATTTTTTGGTTTACTGAATTTAGCAATCACTGATAGGTCTTTAGACAGTACCATTGGCTGTTCCCTCTTGAGGACCTAGGTACTGCTCTTATGCTCACTAAATTTCAACAAACAATCTCCCGTAGAGTGCCAAGCTCAATGTCTCCCTGCTTCCAAGATCAATCTCCCTGATTCCCAGATCAAATCTCCCTGATCAAGATCAAATCTCCCTGATTCCAAAACCTCATGTTTGGCATCTCTGGAAGGTTTATTCAGGGTCGTTATTTGGATAAGCTTGCCGTGCTTTTGAGGGCCAGGGGTCATTTGGTGTCCAAGGTCTCCGGGGTCGTTATCGCTTTATATAGATATGGAGTTTGGTATGGGTGTTTTGCATACAAGTTTGGGGTTAGAATCACGTTTGTGGGGTGTGTTGGGTTTGTTGTTGGTTGATTGATGTGGGATTGGTGGGGGATTGTTTTTGGGTAGCTTGGCCGTGATTTTACGTATGGATATGAATTGTTGATGTGGTGGTAGAGTTTCCCGTACGAGTTTTGTGGTCTGTTTTCGATGGATCATTTTGGGGTCAAGGTCATCCAGGGGTCTGTTATCGGTTGCCTTTGGCCGTGCCTTTGACCTATGGATATGAGTTTTTGGTATGGTGGTAGAATTTTGCCGTACGAAGTGTTTTTTGTGGTCACCTTTCAAATGGGTCATTTTGGGGTCACAGGTCATCTAGGGTCGTTATCGGTAACTTAGGGCCGTGCTTTGATATATGGATAAGATTTTTGTATGGTTGAATAGTTTTTGCCGTACGAGTTTTGTGGTCATGTTTTCGAGGGCCAGGGTCTTTTGGTGTCAAGGGTCATCCGGGGTCATTATGCGTGGTCGTGCCTTTGATAATATTGAATATGCATTTTTGGTATGGGGGGCGAGTTGTCACATCCAAGTTTTGTGATCACGTTTTCGAGGTCTTTGGGGGCAAAGGTATTCACAACTTTTTACTTGATATGAGTTTTTGATGTGGTTGTATTTTCACCGTACAATTTTTGTGGGTCACGTTTTGTCGAGGGTGCATTTTTGGATTCAAAGGTCATCCAGGGGTCGTTGATCGGGTAAACTTGGCCGTGCTTTGATGCCTGGAGATGAGTTTTGGTATTTTTGGTAGAGTTTTCGCCGTACGAGTTTAGTTGTCACGTTTTCGAGGGGTTATTTTGGGATCAAAAAGTTATAGGGTCATTTATTGGTAACTTGCCAGTGCTTCATGACCCATGCGCTTTGACGTATGGATATGAAGCACCTGGGGCGCTAATTAGGTAAATACATTCCTGTATACTCATCTAGCAGGTATGCTCATCGAGTGGTAATTAGTGTGTCATTCAGTAATCAAAGGTCATTGGGGACACATTGTGTATTGGTGTATGGACATGAACTTGATGCCAAAAATCTTTAAGGTCACAACAAGGTCATCCAGGTCATTCAAGGTCAAAGGATGTCAAATGGGGTAAACTTTAATATCCCGTGAACTTGGTGGGCAGGGCGACATTTTGTTGAAAATTTTAAAGCTCATGACAAGGACATCATGCGGGTTCATTCAAGTTCAAATGAACCGCAAACCTGAATCGATCCATCAGTCCATGGATCGAAAACACCGTATTGCCAACAATCCAAGACCAGCCTTAGTAAAATACTCTTACCAGAAACGCACTGTCGCAGACTCTTATGATTGTATGCCCGATGCCCACTATGGCCATATCCCTTTTGACCCTCCAATGGACCCTACTCTTACCTTTGACCCCAACTCAAAACTTCTTCCAAGTTGATTATATAGCCCCAAACTTGCTCAAGATAACCCACTGGCCAAACCATGGGCCTATATGTCCAATTGGACTTGTAATGACCCTACATGACCTATGACCCCACACTTGCATTCCCTACCATCCCAATTGTGGGTTTCTGCAACATTGATGCACTCGTTGATCTCAGTCAGATTTTTCTATACATGTGTAAATTACAGAATAGTTCAAATTACTGCCTTTCTTTAAGGGTGACCCGATCATATCCAAATTTCCCATATGCTGTTTATATCGTTCACATTGAGAAGTCATAGTCATCAAAAACATCTGATTTACAAATTTGATTAATCGGCTCCACCATTTGGATTTTAGAATAAAATGTGTACTAAATTGGGCCCATAGACATGTGTGTTAATACTGTGTACCACACTTGAGACATTTTTGCTCATAAAATAAAAATAAAACATTTCTTTTTAAATATATTTTCCAATTTCAAATTGTAATGAGAAAAAATGAATACCAAATCTCAAGTTTTGATTGGAGTGAAGTGGGACAAGGTTTGCATCGTGTCACCCACCTTTAATACACCAATTTCAAGCTAAGCACTTGCAGGTTATGTTCCACATCTATGCCAGTATGATTTTTCTTTGCCAGCGAAGATTAATCCTGAAATGACCAAACCCTCATGCATGGTACTCAGTGCTTATTGTGTGTATACAGCCATCCTTGTTTACACTTCCAGCTGTTACGATACTGGCTGTTGATTCAAGACATCTGCATATTTCCATCATGGCCATGGTCAGTGATATATATGTACCCTACTTGCACCAAACTTAAAAAAATTATAGTGACATCCTGCTGGCACTATATGAGACTAGTCCGAACCTAAAGGATCTATGTAACAGTTTTTCTGATTGGTTTGGTCAGATTGCAAATTGCTTGGACAATTAAACTGTAGAATGACTTCTATAACCCCCAATTATATCCAAAATAAAATTCCAATGTTAATCATATTACAATTGGTACAGAATTACTTGTTTTGTATGTATATTTTAACACTGTAGCATGGAACTAGTTCATTAAGCAGACTAATATTTCAGTGTGGTAAACAGGCACCACTTTTGTACAGCAATGTATGAACAGATATTCTAGCCCAACTGGATTTTGGCCTTTGCACACACATTGCACTGGATAAGAAGTTTCCCTTAAAAGAAGGACTGTAACCTGAAGCTTGGTTGTCCATTCAATTCAATTTGCTACTTCAAATATACCAATGTATCAGAAAAGTAACATGAACCTGAATGTCCTTTTTGGTTTCACAATAAAGGTTGATCAGTATGATTGATCCTTGCATAGTAATTCATTACAATATAGGGTTAAAAACCAAATTTGTTTTTCATTTCACAATTGTGCACTAAAATGCAGAAGATTGTCCGTTTTTAAGGGCTCGTCCTTGTTTCAATGTTTTGGATCAGAAAATGCTGCTATCCTTTTAATTGAACTGTGATTTTACAGTCATATTCACTCAGATGTTACCACAGTGTGCACTCCACATCTTTGGTTGTATTAGCAGGGTTGTTTCCATAAGGTGACACCCTTATTTCTGACCCCTTATGAATTCGGTAACCTTAACTACTTTAAACCACACAGTTTATGTCACGTTATGGAAACACCCTAATATAATGTTTAACCAAAGCACTTTACTGAGAATATACCCCTTTCCGTCAATTGTCACATCGGCCGATGCAGGTAATTGCGGGTGCCTATCAGTTTTCAGGACATTCACTCGGCCCACCTCTCGTATGTGTGTAGCCCTGGGGTGTGCGGATCCCGGAATGATCCAACATGCCAAACGGGTCCATGGGCCGCTTACTGCCCTGGGCGGGGGTCCATGGGCAGAGCCCCAGTGGGGGACGAAGCCCAGGAAAAATGTGTTTTTTCCATTTGACCTTAGTGCAGATGACCTCTCCTTTTTCTCTCCCATTTTGACCCCTCGGTGCGCGTGCTCCCTCCGCACCGCTGGCTACCGCATTCTCGAGGCTCGAGGCCAGAGGTTAATACTTCTCTGGTTATAAGAAAAAATGAGAAATGAAAGAGAGAGATTGCACAGACACTGTCCCAATACCCAATACACCCAATTAAGCCGAGGATGTCACAATTACATAAGGTGTAACCAATTCTGCTGAGTGACATCCGGGCAAGAGTTCTATATATATTACTCCCTTGAAGTATACCTATGTAAGGTGCATGTGCCGATCATCTTTGGGGAACCCCCTTTTTTTATCCCCCTGGCTTAGCCAAGGGGATCTTTGAGAGCATGTGTGATGTATGGGCATATGTATATTGTGTATTTCCATTTTAGTTCGTTATTGTTTCTTGGCTGTCATGTGAAAAGTCTTGACTTCAATCTCAACCATCTTTTGTCGCAACAGTCTTTGGGTGGAGTGTCTTTGGATGACTTGCAACATAGGAGTCAAAGTCTTCTAGGCTCAAATTAAGTCATTTTTTACTTGGTTTGGTCAAATGAAAAGCCAGGGATCTTGCAAGACTGAACTTGCGGTGGCCTGGCTTGAAAAGCAGTAGGGATTTTGCGATAGTGCGCATTAAGTCGTATGTGTGTGTATGTATGTGTGTCCAGTTTGGTTAGGTTTTTTTGTTTTTCATGTCTTCTTCGAAAAGTTTACGTCCGATTCAAGCTAGACCTTGCAGGTAAGGTTCAATAGGGTTTCTTCATATTGGATGATGTCAAAGGTCATGAACCACGGTCAAAGGTCATCTGATGCCTGTTCCAGACTGCCATTTTGCCAGGGGGAAATAATCAAGTTTACTTGCATATTTTTTTATTTTGCCTAAATATCGGGGGCACATGTCATCCCGTTGCTATTACTTCAGAAGGTTTGCCAAGTTTGGTTTTCACTTTCATGTGTTCAATAACCCCACAAGGAATACCCTTCCAACTTGTTGTTGCTAATTCTCAAGTCCTTTTTTTTCAACTGGTGGGGCACTTTTTCAATGGCCGCCAAATGAACAATTTTCACAGATATCTCCTTACACTTACTGTGCTCAAGTGATCGAGATCTCGATTAATACATGTGGCAGGTATTGTAAAATGCTGCCTTTGTGTTCATAAGAGGTGTTAAGGAAATGCCCATATCATGTTATAAATTACTTTTTTGTGTGGCTAAAATTGGTCTTTGGTTATTATATATGCTAATGCATATATTAACAATCTACTTTAAGGGGTTTAAGGCCACTTAATGGGTTTAAAGGGTCTAAACTCTTTAAAATACATTGATTTGTGAAACCTTAAAAGAAGCCTTAGAACTGTCCCCAAGCGAAAGGGTAGTGTTTGGGCTTGTTCAACATTCTTCCTAACGGCGAAGAAGTCGTGCGAATGGCGCACCCATACTAAAACTCAAGCATTCGACCAATACCTTTCCACATGGGTCCGGGTGGGTGGGAAGTGCAAGCACTGGACCTTGAAAAGGACATACCTACACTTGCCATTCCATCCTTCAGACAGAAAATGGCTCGTTTTTATATCAACAGAGCGAGACCTTCTCCCCATTCAATAGTCTGCTTCTGGCTATCCACGGCCCCAAGGACCTTCACAAGGATAGTCCATGTGATTGCCGCAATCTCTGCGGTGCAGGAATGTTTCATCACTTTACCTCGAACGACTGCTGAGCACTGCCCCATCCCCAGAGGCCCCTCCGCTTTTCAACTCTGGAAAGAGCTGTCAGCCTTGTCAGCTCCCATTGACTAATCATCAACTGGTAGTCCGCCCTCCAACCATCCTCCAACCATAGACTTGGGCAGAGGGAAGGTGTTCCCAACAGCAGCGAGAACAACAACACTGCGTCGTCCTCTGCGCATGGGACCTCTCCCTCCTCCCAGGCAGACGGCTCCAGCCAACCGTGGTTACGGCTTCTTCGGTCTATAGTCATCCTCACAGCGTCATTCCCCTACGTACGAGGATACATACAGCTTCACGTTCGCCTCTCCAATTCAGTCCCAGGAAGACTGGGTGTCGAAGGGGATAGACGGCTCTCCTTCTCTGTCTCTCCAGGTCCCCACGCCCTCAGATGGTTGATCGCCTCATAACTCTTCACAGCCGGGCGTTCTCCGCTTCCACGCTCACCATAGACACTTCCAAAGACGGGCTGGTGAAGCCCACTGGGAGGCTGGGCCCGATTGTCAGTGTCTTGGACTCCAGCCATTGCGAAGCAGCACAATCAACCTCTGGAGGGGTTTTGTGGGCGATCCGCCTGGCACTACTGCGCCTACTTCCCAGGGTCAGGCCAGACGATCGCCCTACGCTGCAATAACCTCACGGTAGTTGACTTATATACATCAAGGCAGGGGGGGGGTGTACCGCTGCCTGACTTCTATATCACAGACATCAACAGCTTGCTTAATTGGTGCCAGCCGCCACGTATCGAGCTACCGGGAGCAGGGAATATTCTAGCGGGTACCCTGTCGAGAATGGGTCCAACCTTCCATGCCCCAACCAAGGTCATGAGCTCATCGAGGTATGCACCTCTACGCCAACAGTGTACAAGTTTAGCTTCAACAGACCGCGGCGGCCATCTAATCGTGCCTTGTTGCAGCGGCCGGGAACAACCACTCCCGACATACTGTTCCTGAAGGCGACCAAGAAAAGGGGTTCGCCAATCAACCAATGGAAGATCAGCTTCGGGCAGGATCTCCGGCATATGCGTTCCCCCCGATAGCGACGATACGCAGGGTGCTGGAGATGCTCTCGAGATCCGGCGGGTGCAACATGCCTAATAGCACACCACCTGCCCAGACAGTGTGGTTCCAGAAAGTACTTCCTCTCACGATGGAATAATCTTTTAAGCTCCCAGGCAGACGGCTCAGCCCACTCTGATTATGGTTTCTCTTGCCTTTTCCGCCAGCCTCACAGAAGTCCTTCCACAATGCCCCTATTTAGGATTACATAAAGCTTCACGTTCTATCCTGTTCATTCACCCCCAAGAGAGACCGGATGTCGAAGTGTATAGACGTCTCTCCAAAGGTCCACCACGCCTCAGTGGATATGCAGCCCCAACAGCCCCACAATACACCCCGTGCAGTCCCCCTCCACGCCCAGCAATAGGCCCGTCCAATACAAGCTGATGGAGTCCACTGGAAAGCTGGCGATTTGCAGTGTCTTGGACTCCAACCTGGCATCGCATCAACCTTCTGGAGCTATGGGGTTGCAGCCTGCCATTACGGCACCTACTTCCCAAGGTAAAGGACCAGAACTATCACCCTACGCTGCAACAATCTCACGGTAGTGACTTAAATAAACAAGCAGGGGTCCGTACTTGAAACTCAGTCGTAAATCTACTTGCATACTATTCATGGCTGAGTGGACCAAGCACTGGTGTTACTGGTCTGAAAAAGGTCTGTTATGTATGGAAAACTCCATGTGTACTCCTGTGTTACTCCATGTACACATGAGTAGTATACCTAGAGTTACGCACGGATTTTGGGGAACGGACCCCTGTGAGAACCGGCAGCCTACACGATGTCAAGAGAACATCACGCTGCTGATAATGGTGCCAGTGCCACAGGATAGAGCTCCGTGGACCCATCGCCCGGTAGGCCGGCAAAACATCTAGCGGGTACCCTGTCGAGAATGGAACACTCATATCCATGTCCCACAAGGTCAGGGGTTGTCGTTGGAATGGCACCTCAACCCAACAGTGTGCAAGTGGTCTTCAACAAACTCGAGTGGCCTCTAATCAACCTTTTGCAAGCGGCGGAGAACAACCAGCCTCCCGAAATACTGTTCCTGGGGAGCGGGTCCAGATGGCGTTCACCATAGACGCAATGACAACCACCTGGGACAGGATTCGTTCCCCCCCCACCTCCCCCCCCCCGATAGCGATGATACCAAGGGTGCCTGAGAAGCTTGAAAGAATCCGCCATTTGCCACATGCTTCTAATAGCCCCCCTGGCACAGACAGAGATGTGCTTCCCGTAAGTACTTCCTCTCAACGGTGGTGGTAACCGTTTACCATCCTCCCGATGAGGAAGACCTCAGACAAGACTCAGTTCTTCTATCTACAATTAAGACCCTTCACCTGACTGTATGACGACTTTTTTCAGATTCTACACTGGCAGTAGACCTTTCTGAAGAGGCTGCTGCCCTGGCAGGGGAAGGCAAGGCATCCTTCAACGAGAAAGACTTTCAATGTCAGTAATCAGGAAGTTAAAGCGTTCACGCATGTGTCAAGACAACAAAGTTCAATCCCTATATAAGGCCATCTTTGGGAAACGTATAGAGTAGAGTTCCTCACATGGGGTGTTCCAGCACCAAGGGGCCAGCTAACGCTCCACGAGAGCTGGCGCTCATTCTTTCCCCCCCACCCCCCTCCTGGTCGTGAACGCACCTGTCTCCAGGCGGCTCTGTCCATTCATGGCTCTCAGGGGGGATTTACAGTGTCAATTCACACGTCCTGAATGAACTCTTGAAGAGAAGTTTAACGAGGGTCCTCCTAGGAAGTCGCTTGTCCAGGGCTCTGTGTCTCCTAGTGAGCCCCGTGTCTAAAACCTGGATCAAAGGTTATATGGAAGACTCCCAGGAAGATGTTGTCCTAAATCATGATACTGTATTTGGTTAGAGTAATCTTTTCGTATCATTTTGGCCACCATTTGAAAACACGTGCCCTCTATCATTGAAAATGGTGACTGGGAATTGACATTGAAGCTGTGAAAATAACTCCTTATGAGTATATTATCAAGGAGGTCCACATTTGAAATCACAATCAATCAATTTTTCTGAAGCAATTTATAATGACTACTTTATTCTTTATAGGCTTTTATCATTTTGGCCGCCATTTGGAAAAAAACAAGGCAATTGGTGAATTTGATATTAGGTGAAAACAATTGAATATGGTAATCAATAAGGTCCACAGTGGAAAACCCGGACTTAATCAATGTTTGAGCACTTTATACACGCTATTTTTTATTTTTATAGCTTTTTTAGCATTTGGGGGCAATTTGAAAATGCGCCCTCAATCGATTGAAAATGTCACTGAGAATTAGACAACAAGTTGAATCAAATCATTGTGGCTTCAATAACAAGGTCCATTTATTTAAAATATCCGAAATGCAAAACTTCTGAAGTAGTTGACATGTTCCCCTGATTAAAAGTCAATTCATACTTCACGGCCACAGTGCAGTGACGTATAAAAATGGACCTCAGTTAGTGCTAGCCCATAAAATAAAAAAAGAATGTGTTTCATGTAGAATTTTAAAGGGTAGTACATATGTAACTCTTTCCAACTTATGTACACTTGAAGGGCCCTTTGGGATATGTTTGACAGAAAAATTGTTACGGTAATATCAAGCAGTATTAAACTAATGATGTTCGTCATCATTGAGATCTGGTTCAATTGAGTGTTGTGCAGTGGTTTCTGATGATTTTGATTTAGTGATTTCTTTTCAATTAGGTCTGTTCATCCTGTTTGTAGTGGAGTGGGGAGAAGAACGTATTTGACATCCACTTCCATATTGATAAAATTAATCCGAGGTTAACCCTCAATAAACGTTATCATAAGAGTTTGTCGTACATTGGGAAAAATGCACAATTGACAAGGACAAAAACTACATTAATACAGTTTCTTTAAGGAAGTGAAAGTTTTTTGTTTGATATTACAGCCCACAGGGGTTGGTGTTTAAGTGGACTTGTATTGTTCTTATTTTAAGCTTTCTGGCCCCTTTTACCCCTGCAAACTTTTGGTATGAGTTGGGTGTTTTTTTAACTTTTTCTAAGAAAGCTTGTTGGGAAAATTAAGCCACTTTTCCTTGGTTCTAGAGCCAAAATTGGCTGGAAATGTTGGAAAATTTTGCATACAAAAAAATATGGCAAATTTGTGTAAAAGTTTGTCGCATTATGTGCATCTGGTATAGCTATGGGTCCCATTTTTGGCAAAATTAACATTGGTCTCCAAATATCCACAATCTTTAAATATCCATTACCATGATTGGAAATTCACTGTTTTTTGAGTCGGGGTTAATCCACTAAGCCCGACAGATTTTGAAGTCAGTAATTTTATTCCAAAATTATGATATTTTTTTTTTTTTTTTTTTTTTTTTTTTTTTTTTTTTTAATGTTACTGGGACCGATGCTACCATCGAAAATGCACGTAAGAATTCCCTCATTTGGATAGCCCAAATGCCAAGTTGAGGCAGGGTGTGTTCTTCCCCCACAAACTCCACAATTTCATGTTGTACAAGAAGGCCATTGAATGGGTTATATTCAAGCATATCAATTGTCAATCCCTTACCTGTGTTTGATAAACAAATGATGTCCATTTCTTCTATATCCTATTTGTCTTCCAAGTGGCATGGAGTTGGCAGTGGTTTTACTACAGCAGTGGATATGTGCCTGCTCATTTCCCTACAGAAACAGTAGGTATTATAAAAGAGTTTTATGGGCCATTCGTTCGGTCCACGTTTGTGACCAAAACCGGCGATTTTTTTTACTTTCAGCTCAATGCTGTTTGGCAACATGACCATCTTTATTACTTTTTACAATTGTTAATGAACCTTGAATCCAACCTAACCAAGAGAATGTTTGCCACCGTTCACGTGATTGGTTATTTTGTCATGGGGGGCAATAAAGTCGGTCACGTTTGTGACCATCAGAAGGTCAAACACGTGACCAAACTTTATTGGCCCCCCCCCCCCCCCCATGATACAAAATAACCAATCTACTAAAAGTGGAAACATTCTTTTTGGTTAGCTTTTTGACAAAAGTTTATTACTAATGTAAAAGTATAACAGATGGTTACATTGACAAAACAGCATTGGGTTGAAAGTAAAAACATCACCGGTTTTAGGTCACAAACGTGACCGAAGAATGGCCCTTATCATTGTTATGTTGAAAAAATACAGTGCAAAGTAAAGAAAAGACCTACATTCGGAAAAGATTTTTTTCTGAAAGGTTATTTTCCTTGAATTTGCTTTTGGTATAAACAACCTATCAGAGATTTTTATTTGGTGGGCGTTCTGTAACTTAGGGTTCAGAGTTTTGTCATTTTTGCGTACTTGACGCTTTGTACAAGGGAAACTAAGAAGGTGGTTTAGGGTGGGCGGAGCTCCCACAGTCGAAGTCAACTCACGGTTTATATCACGAACGTGGTAGTACTACGAAATGTGGGTCACACGGCAATTTTACCCAGTGAATTAATAACACTACCATGGTGAGACTGTGGCCTATGTTGAAAATTTCCATCGTAAAGTTATTACGACACCAACTGGTAGTACAACAATAGATATTTCGTCTGAAGTTGTGGTCTCATGCAACTTTATTGTAATACTATGTAGTTAAAGAAATGACAGCACATTTTTTGGAGAGCGCCCCCCAGTGTCGGGTATTTTTGAGATTTTTCACATTTGCTTGGTAATGATTAGTCAACAATACCTGTGAATGGTAGAGCTCAAATTGTCTATGCATTGCAAAAGGAGGAACTTTGTAATTAGACTATTAATATCGAGATCTCCTCGATAATACATTCATGGCTGCGTACATGCAATAGACGAGAAATTGGCCACGTTTGTGTCCTGCTAATCCATTAGTATTTCCGTCAGTTCAGGTAGTCCAAGTTAGAAGGTCTTTTCGTGAGGTGGCACTATTTCATCATGGACGGTACTAGTTGGCGTTTCCATCTATGCCATTAAATTATAACCGGATCCCAATTCTACTTAAAAAATCGCCTATTTTATGACCATATCCGCATTTTTTTTGAGCATTACAACTACATGTATAATTTACCTAGACAATTACCAACACAACTGTGCAAAAATCTCAAAATTTGAAAATTGGGGGCTCTCTCAAAATTTGCTGTTATTGCTTCTAATGAATAAAAAAGCCTTGTGTGACCCATCAAGTTTGCCTATCTCCTGATCACCTTACAGATAAGCAAAATTTCCAAAACTGTTGGGATTCTGCGTTTGGCTTTGCCGGCGCGGACATCCGGGAGTTCAACAAAACTGGCATGCACCGGCAGACAACGTTATGACAACAACTTGCGTAATTCGATGCGCGCTCACGCATAGTGTCCCATACGATGTGCAGGGAACTTAAAGACGCAAGTGTGCGCATTTTTGTTTTCACAGCGATTCGGGGATTCCCTGGGCTTCCCCTTTGTTTTTTACCGCAATTGACGTCAGCCCGCTCCCGGCTATTACTTCAGGTACGTGTGATCTAATACACTTGGGAAGCATTCTTACAAAACATGGGCTCAGAAACAAATGGGGGTAAATTTTTCGGGAAATGTTATTGTGGTCTCTAGATTTTTTTTTACCATGTCTCTGATTGGTTCTTTTACAATCCTCTTACCTTTAATTACCAATCAAACTTGCCCTTAAATAACCAATCAAAATCCACCGGTAGTGTCCTTCGGTTTTCTTTTCCTAGGAATGGCGGGCCAAACTGATGGTAGAGCAATCATTAGCAGCTATGTGTTCTCTTTGCGCTTTCTTACCACATCTCTCATTGGTTGATTACATCATCTTGCCCTTAAATAACCAATCAAATCTGCTGTTTTATGTGTTATACCTTTTTTCCCAGGAATGGCGGGCCAAGCTGATGGCAGAGCAATCATTAGCACTGTATGTCCTGATAAATTGGGCATTTGCTGGAACTAAGAAGGTACAGCAGGAACTCTCAAGATCAGGATGGCAGAGAGATACCTCAGTGAACCGAAGTGATTAATGGAGTGAGATCAACATTTTTGCGCCAATAATCCTTGGAATTGGTGAGTTATGTTATTATAATCATCCATTGTAGTATGCACATTCCATTGTGTTGCCACTGTCTGCACCAGCTGGCTCAAACAGTGAACATGATATCTAGAGCCAGCAGTCATTGTAGTGTTCACATTCCATTGCTGCCACTTTTTGGTACTGCACTAGGTGGCTCACACAATATGAACAAGAGATCTAGAGCCAGGCAGTCATTGTAGCGTACACATTCCATTGCTGTCAACTGACTGCACTAGGTGGCTCAAACACTATGAACAAGAGATCAGAGCAGCAGTCAATTGTAGTTACACATTCCATTGCTGCACTTGACTGCACTGGTTGCTCAAACCATGAACAGAGATCTAGAGCAGGCAGTCTTGTAGTGTACATTCATTTGCTGTCCATTGGCTACTCCAGGTGGCTCAAACAATGAACAAGAGATCTAGAGCCAGGCAGTCCTTGTAGTGTACACATTCCATTGCTGCCACTTGACTGCAACTAGGTGGCTCAAAACAATGGAATAAGAAAGAGATCTAGAGCCAGGCAGTCATTGTAGTGTACACATTCCATTGCTGCCACTTGAACTGCACTAGCTGGCTCAACAATGAACAAGAGACTAGGCCAGGCATCATTGTAGGGTGCACATTTCCATTCTGCCACTTGCGCACTAGGGGCTACAAACAATGAACAGAGATCAGAGCAAGGCAGTCATGGTAGTGTGCTTATTCAATGGCGGCCACTTGACTGCACTAGGGCTCAACAATGAACAAGAGCATCCTAGAGGCAGGCAGTCATTGTAGTGTACCATTCCATTGCTGCCACTTGACTGCACCAGCTGGCTAACCAATGCACAAGCGATCTAGAGGCAGGCAGTTCATTGTAGTGTCCACAATTCCTTGCTGCCACTTTGACTGCGACTACTGGCTCAAACAATGAACAAGAGTTCTAGAGCAGCATTCCATTGTAGTGTACACTTCCCCATTGCTGCCACTTGACTGCACTAGGTTGTCTCAACATTAACAAGAGATCTAGAGCCAGGCAGTCCTTGTAGTGTGCACATTCCATTGCTGCCACTTGACTGCACCAGCTGGCTAAACCATGAACAAGAGATCTAGAGCCAGGCAGTCATTGTAGCATACACATTCCATTGCTGCCACTTGCTGCCTAGGTGGCTCAACAATGAACAAGAGATCTAGAGCCAGGCAGTCATTGTATTGTGCACATTCATTTGCTGCCTACTGTCTGTACCAGGTGGCTCAAACAATTAACCGAGATCTAGACCCAGGCATATTGTAGTTTGCTTAGTCCCATTGCTGCCACTTGACTGCACTAGGTGGCTCAAACAATGAACAAGAGATCTAGAGCCAGCAGTCATTGTAGTGTGCTTATTCCATTGCTGCCACTTGACTGCACTAGGTGGCTCAAACAATGAACAAGAGATTCTAGAGCCAGGCCGTCATTGTAGTGTACACATTCCATTGCTGCCACTTGACTGCACTAGGTGACTCAAACAATGAACATGAGATCTAGACCGTCAGTCATTGTAGTGGTGCACATTCCATGCTGCACTTGAACTCACTAGTGGGCTCAAACATGAACAAGAGAAATCTAAGCCAGGCATTCATTGTAGTGTAACACATTCCATTGCTGCCACTTGACTGCACTAGGTGGCTCAACAATGACCAAGGATCTAGAGCCAGCAGTCATTGAGTGTACATTCCATTGCTGCCACTTGACTGCACTAGGTGGCTCAAACATTGACCGATGGATCCTAGAGCCAGGCGTCATTGTAGTGTGCTATTATTCGCATTGCTGGCCGCTTGCCGCACTAGTGTGCTCACACAATGGAACAGAGATCTAGAGCCGGCATTCTTGTGTGTGCTTATTCCATTGCTGCCACTTGACTGCACTAGTTTGCTCAAACAATGAACAAGAGATCTAGAGCCAGGCAGTCATTGTAGTTGTTTATATTCCATTGCTGCCATCTTGACGCACTAGGTGGCTCAAACAATGAACAAGAGATCTAGATCCAGTCAGTCATTGTAGTGTGTCTTATCCAGTGCGCCACTTCACTGCACTAGGTGGCTCAAACATGAACAAGAGACTAGAGCCAGCAGTCATTGTCGTGTTCTTATTCCATTGCTGCCACTTGACGCTGCACTATGTGTCTCAAACAATGAACAAGAGATCTAGAGCCAGGCAGTCATTGTATTGTACACTTCCATTGCTGCCACTTGACTGCACTAGGTGGCTCAAACAATGACACGAGGATCTAGATCTAGGCAGTCCATTGTAGTGGTACACATCCATTGCTTGTGGGGGCCCCACTTGACTGCACTAGGTGGTTCAAACAATGAAGTTCAAGAGATCGAGAGGCAGGCAGTCATTGTAGTGTGGCTTATTCCATTGCTGCCACTTGACTGCACTAGCTGGTCAAACAATGAACAAGAGATCTAGAGCCAGGCAGTCATTGTAGTGTGCAAATTCCATTGCTGCCCACTTGCTGCACGAGTGGCTCAAATGAACAAGAGATCTAGAGCAAGGCAGTCATTGTAGGTAACATTCCATTGCTGCCACTTGACTGCACTAGCTGGCTCAACAATGAACAAGAGTATCTGAGCCAACAGTCCATTGTTTGTTGGTTGCACATTCCATTGCTGCCACTTGACTGCACTAGGTGACTCAAACAATGAACAAGAGATCTAGAGCCAGGCAGTCATTGCAGTGTGCGTTATTCCATTGCTGCCACCCTTGACTGCAATATTGGCTCAAACATAAAAAAGATCTAGACCAGGCAGTCCTTGTGTGTGCTTATTCCTGCTGCCACTTGACTGCACTAGGTGGCTCAACAATGAACAAGAGATCTAGAGTCAGGCAGTCATTGCAGTGTGCTTATTCCATTGCTGCCACTTGACTGCACTAGGTGACTCAAACAATGAACACAAGAGATCTCGAGCCAGGCAGTCTGGTAGTGTGCTTATAACATTGCTGCCACTTGACTGCACTAGCTGGCTCAAACAATGAACAATAGATCTAGAGCCAGGCATCTTTGTAGTGTACACATTCCATTGCTGCCACCTTACTGCACTGGTGGCTCAAGAATGAACAAGAGATCTAGAGTCAGGCATCATGTAGTGTGCGTATTCCATTGCTGCCACTTGACTGCACCAGCCGGCTCAAACAATGGACTGAATTCTACAGCCAGGCGGTCTTGAAACGGATCCAATGTGACTTTCCCGCTCAGTTTGTTGTGACATGTCACATATTGTTAAACCTAGACCCATTTATTTTGTTTAATTGCCCAATGTGTTCGTCCCTTAGGTATCGTTGATGTGTTTTCCTTTGGGGTTAATTCATAGGATTTTGGGTATGAATTCTGTTTATGCCCAAGGGTTGAGCCCCGAGGGCATAAACAACGGTCATACCAAAATTCTATAATGAACCCTATTCCTGTTCACCGTACTTCTGCTCACTATTAACCTTACAAATAAATCATTTATATAAAATTCAGCCTGATTTGCATGATTTTTTACAATTTTTGGTGTTCGTCACAGTGGCCATGCATGTATAAACGCTTTTTTATACAGGTCACGTGACGCGTATGGACCAATCGTGTACTCCGCTACATATGAGGTAAAATGAATTAGAATTTCACACTATTAATGACACCAATTTGGTTTTGGTCAGCTAAGCAAGTTGAGCTGGCACTTGTTCTGGATGTTTTTATTTAAATATGGTAAGTTAGATTGTGAAACAGTGTATATGATTTTTCAAGGGCGCAACATGTTTTTTTGAGTTTCAAAGAATATGTTGCGCATTTTGGTGATTCTACCCTCTCTGTTCTTTTTTATAGGCTCCCTATAGTAGATTCAACCCATCGTTCACCAGAGGAAAAGTTTTTTTGGACAGAGTCGATTAGTTGGATAGGGGCCAAAAAAAAAAGCATGAGGCCCGATTCACCTGTTCATGAACCAATTGAGATAAGTATGGTTTTATGTTGCCATCATTTTCAAAGGCTTTTTGTGTTCCTTCGTATCCCAACACGGGCGCTCATAAGTCAGTAATATTCAACTCACTGTTACATGAATACCACTGAAACAAATACGAATTAAGACAGAATGGTTTGAAGAGCTATGTTTTTGAAGCACAAATGCGCTTACGCTGACTTGAAGTGCTTTCCATAAGTATAGAATTGATTTCTCTCTGCTATCGGACTATGTGTTTCATAATTTAAGCTTGGAAGTTTTAAATTAGATTTAATTTCAAACCAAAAGAACACATGCCCTCATTCAATGCCATACCTTCGGAAAGTATAGAGGGTGACACTATGGGTTGAATATACTATAGTATCTTTAAAAACGGCTTTTGTTGCTTTTATCAGGGTCCCGTAAAGGCAACTTGCTGTTAAATTCTTTCCATTTACCGACTAAACAATTGCAAATTGTTTTTGAAGACAGCACAAATTTGCAAGTACAGTTTGGTACTCATGCCAATGATGAGACTAACAGTTCGGATGCGTACAAAAATCTCAACTTTAGTGTGGTTGAGGGCAAGTTGGGGGCCAAGTGTTGATCAAAAAAATATTTCATTTATCAATTAACCTGGGCTTTAGGCTACTTCTAGCCCAAATTCGCTTCAGCTGTTCCATTGTTTTAGCGTAGTGAAGGTTGAACCATTTGCTGAAAGCTAGCGAGGCTTTCAGCAATTCTGACCGGAACATGCTCTAGATTTCTAGCCATAATGTCTTGCCTCGATTTCGAGGCCGTTTTTCAATGAAACTGCAACCGATATCAGCTGGTCTGCCCACACAAGTTTGCTGATGGGAGGTCAGTAATTGCCAATCTTTATCTTGAAAGTCCCTGGTGTGTGAGGCCCATGAAATTGGCTAGCACGGGTCCCAGTTGAGGGTTAAGAAATGTGTGTCATTTGCACATACACATACTAATCCAAATGCTGTGTGTATGTCTGTGTGTATGTGTATTGTAAGTTTCAGTTAACCTTTTCAAATTACTCATACGCAGACACCATAACTCTCAATTGCCACCAAACTCAGGTCATATTATGTACACTGCTATGTAATTTCGCTAGATTTTTTTGTTAAAAGCATTTTTACACTTGAGTTTGTCTCTTTTTGAGGTATAGACCTCAACAAACCATGTTGCCATTTTTTCCAAACAGACTAAGTTGGTAAATCCATGATGGCCGCCAAAATAGGCAAAAAGCCATTCCAAGTACTAAAATCCACACATATATCACCCTTAAAATCACCAAGTGTGAGTTAACATATAATATAATCTTCATATTGGATTAAAGAAAACTCTATAAAACTGTTCTTTGTGCAATAGGTGGCTTCAACTTCAATATGGGCGGCCAATATGGCTGCAATTTACGTGCAACAGCAGTAAAAACTATGATTTGGGGAAAATTCCATACTGGGTGTCCCGGTGCCAATAGTCTTGAGTATTTTAGCCACTAAAAATGACCTTAATACCTCTTCTAGACTCTGCTCCTCTGCTGCCCATTATTCCCATTAATTCTGATTGGTCATTTTACTGTCCATTATTTCTGCAATAATGGTTCGCCAATGCATGCATTTTCTTATTAATGAAAAAAAGATGTATTCAATTTTCCAACAAAGCACTAAGGAGGGGCATCTTGACATCCAATAGTGATGCCACGCCTATCCCTAGAGGAAAATCTGATATCAACCCAACCGCAAACGGAGCTCATCTAGTCGTTATCTTTTTGTGGTATTTCCCCTACCCAAGCAGGGGTCCGCTCCGTATTTTTTTTTCAAGTGGGAACTTAAATGCAGTTAAGGGGACGTTAGGATGTGGCTGCCACTGCTTACAAATTGTAAAGTTGATGACCCATAGTAACTGATGTCTTTTGCATTGACAAAACCATGTGCAATTAATTTTAAGTCTATGGCTATTGCTGCTAAAGGTGGTCAACAGCAACAAGATAACGTTAGCCTAACTCCGGCAACTACCATTGCTGGAGTTCTGTCCAATTATAAAGAGGTGAAGCTTTTGCCCCATGTGTTTATTATTATAGGGACCAAGGATCCACTTAACCTTGCCTCAAAATTCTCCAGTTGAAGGGACACTCTTTTAATTGGACATGCCGAGGGTAAGTAATTAGCAATTTCCTATCAAGCACTATTATAATCATTGTGTTCTGAAAAGTCTTCAAGATCTAGTGAGAGGGCCATACTTGTGTTCAGCACCATATTCACACTGTGCTTTAGCAATAGCGTCCTTGGTAATTAGCATTAATGGTGATTGGAATTTGCATTTCTACAAGGTGAGTAAAAAGAACTTGACCCGATTGTGTCCGCCATTTTGAATTTCTAAGTAACATATATCTCACGTATGTGGTCCCATCTAAAGCTTTTAGATCATTATCTTTAATTTTCTGCAAAAGTTATTGACATCGTTAGGTTACACCGATCTACTACAGTCTTTTGAATTCAAGTAGTCGGTTTTGCGCTGTCCACGGATCCCCATTGAAATGCATCGACGTTCGTCGGCGAAGCAAATCAGTGTCCATAAGTAAATCGATCTATCTATTTGACTGCAGAATACAATTGACGCGTTTATATCCCCCTCAAATTCAGTCACAGTTTACCATCGATGTCCTCGTAACGTTTCTAAAAACCCCCTTTAAGAGGTCCTCATCACTCATAAAGATCTTTCAAAAGATTACTTATACCAGGTGTTGCATTAGGTGACACATTGCGCCATAACCCTTATTTTAAGTGTTGGTGCACAAGTTTGTTATATTTCCTGGATGCTTTTAAGGGTCATCATGGTAATTTTTGCCTATAACTATAGGTTGGAATCTTTTACTGAAGATTGTTTGACCCTCAGTTTAAAAAAGCTTGTGCAACCCCTACTTGATAAATGTATCAGTTTTCTGGAAGAGTTGAATGAATCATATCATACGATGGAACAGACATCGGTGACGTTTTAAGGTTTAAAGTATTGTCCATATTTGTTACACCAAAAATATGTCACGCCTTGAAAAAGTATTTAAAAAATAAACTTATCATTATCACTTACTTTTATACCTTTAAGACCCCACTTTATTTGACATAAACATACCCTTATCATTTGGTGAGTCATTTCCCTTAGTTTTGCCGCTGTGCATTCAAATGGAATCCGTGGATGGGAGAAAAGGCGACTACTCTTTGATTCACAAGAGACGCTTCGGCCTATTATCGAATTTCTTTGCAGCACATAAGATACTGATACTACGCTTTCCGATTTTACCACATATTAGAAATATAGTATTTAAGAATTCAAAATGGCATACACAATCATGGGTTCATTTTTTTTACTCACCTGTATTACTTATAAGGTCATTTTGGAGCTTCTGTATCTGGGCAGATTACACTTTATGTAAACTACGTTTTTTCGATTCTTTTCAATGGATTGCAATACGTCAATTATTTAACAGAGTCTATTACATAGAATTATAAAATACAGACACAGCAGCCAACTTTGGAATACAGCTTTCATATTCCAGAGAACAAAAATCAGTATTTTTGACCAAAATCTATTTTTGCAATTTGTAAATTTTTTTGGGCCCAAAGTTTGGCTCTAACAAGCCTGTATAGCAGAAGCAGTGCAGTGAAAGGCCATTTTTGCACTTTAACGGAGCGGCCGCGCTAGGAAAAGTACTTCCTGTTTTGAGTTAATCCCGCTCTCGGTACAACAAAACCTCACCAACTTTATTTGAAGGATAATGTATTGAGATTTAAGAAAATTATTGTTGGGGTTGATATATTTGGTGGCAGGATGATTTCTAGCTAGGCCGAAAATTGCATTTTGGGCTGCAAATTAAGCGGACGTATTATTGTTTAAAATTAATTATTTTACAGTAAAAAATATTGCAATTTTTTTTATGGTATCCTTTTTGTTAGTGATATAGGTTTTATACTTTTGTCCTAAAGGGGTCAGGTAATACTCGTTGTTGTGGTGACATGTGGTAAAAAGAATGTTTTTTTAGGAAAAAGGTGATTTTTTTTTGGGCTAAAATGCCTAGAACCATTTAATTATATGTATAAAACAAGAAATCTCTAATATAAATGTCATAGATTGATAGTATTGCTCATGATTAAATTTTTTTTTGTAAGAAATTATCAATCTTGATTTGTTAGCTCAAAACGTGATTTTTTTGACCCAAAAAACACCCCAGCCACCAAAGTTTTTTACCACAACCACATTACTATCTTCGAATAGAATGGTTGGCGTTTTGTTGTACCGAGGGGAGGGGTTGTCACAATTTTGCAGTCCAAAAACAAAAACCGCTCCATCTAATAGATGTGTTTTTTTTTAAAGAAATGACTGAGTTTAAAAATGTAAAAGTCCACTTTAAAGGCTCGTAACTGAAATCTAAGCTACCTATGCACATTGAAACTGCATCATGAGATAGAAGCTCTTTAAAATACAGCTTTTCCAGAAAAATGGACAGAGTTCCGCCTTCTGACAGCCCCATTTAAGGACTGTCAGTAGAAACTAGTCCGATTTAAATGGAGATTTTTTTTTAAATATTACATCAAAAAGAAGAAAAGTCTAAATTTTAAGGGATCATATCTTGAAAACTGAGCATCTACTGCACCTGCATCATGAGAAAGCTTTTTTTAAATTACTCTTTCCGTTTCCCTTTTCCTGAATAAAATGGATGGAGTTTCTGCCATCCGTGAAAGTCCACCTTTAAAGAGACTTAGGAATTTCCAGAAAGAAGCGCCCCAATTTTTTTCCGAAACCCGGTTTTTTTTTTGCATAATTTGGAAATGCTTTCCAATGGACAGACTGGTCCCAAAAAAACTATACATCAAAGATTAATTTTTTTTTTGGCCAAAATTTACGTTCATCTCAACTGGAGTTTTACTGTTCCTTTTTTAGGATGTCCAGCTTTATGAGATTTTTAGTTGGTGTAATGTTGGGGGTCTGGTTCATAGTTATGGCTAATTATCTGAGACAGTTTAAAATCCTGTTGGGCCATTTTTCGGCTATCCTGATATCAACCAAGTTCTCATGAAAATCACTTCAAGACATTCTTATTGAAAATTAAAATGAAATATTTTTTTTTTTTTTTTTTTTTTTTAATTTGGGATTTGTTTTTTTTATATAACTTTATAATGTTTGCAATTACTAATAAATACATGTAGTCATTGGAAATTAAATTCCAAACAATCTTAATTGTTGTCTCAGCTTTACTCCATTTCAGCAGAAGGTAGAACCATAAAACACCCGTTAAAGTAAACTGCAACTTGGAACACCACCATCCTTTATTGCTCTTTTTTGAACCTGCTTTTTTTCATCATATTCCTCATTGTCCATCTTGGAGGCAGTGGGGAATAGGGGAAGGGTAAATTGGTCCCCTCACATTAGAAGCTCTGTCCATCCCTCAATAGACCTTGTAGACTTTTCAATTATTTTTTCAGCAGTCAAATTCGCCCAAATTTCCATGAATTCATGATTATTGTCCCTGAGAGTGAGTCCCTCTTTCACCCACAACATATTCTGGTGCTTTCACTGAAAATATATATGATTAGTCCAATGCATGATAATACATTCACTCTGATGTACAATTTTCTTCTGTTTGAAAATGGTTTTAATTCACAATGCAAGCTACACCACCATAATAACCTTTCGTTTTTCTTTGAACCTTTTCAGGTGATAACTGGGAACTGGCCCCATGGGATT
>JAMKCH010012730.1:0-27614 GCA_023653785.1 Ophioderma brevispina
ATTGACAACCTCCTCCATCTCCTGATTTGAGCGTGGGACCGAGGCTATGTGTTGTAAAGCATAATTCTCTCGATTATACATCGCGACTAACATCAATCTGATCTATCAAAACATTAATCGGTGCCTTTTAAAAGGTATCTGCATGCCAAACTCATGTACCTGACTGTATAATACATATTGTCAAAAAATGTTTCTCTATTGAGACCGGTCGAGTGCAGATCCGTCGGAATCATGTGCATTTCAAAACGGTGTGAAAGCAGATATAGTCCGGTGGGAGCCACAGTCCGGGGCTCCATAGACGATAACGAAATAAAGCGTGCAACTAATGTTGCGTGAAGAGTCAACTGAATCGATTGCCCTATTGTTCACCATTGTTCCAGGACTATGAGTACGCCGGACTATAATTACTTCTACAACGGAATAAAGCTCAATCTCATTGTAACATCATCCACGCGGCGCCAATTATTTTCCAATTGAAAAATGTGTTCCGACGGATCTGCAGTGGATTGTTATGATTTGTGTACATATCAATTCTCATTGCTTGCACTTTCATAATTTTCGAACATTTGCAGGATTGTCAAATACTTATTATCAATACGTAGAAAAAGACCGAAACCATCCTTTTTAAAGGTCGATTTCGGTTAGCGTAACTTGGTCGATTTTGCTGGCCTTCCCGTGGGAAGCGGTATCTTTTATTTGAAAACAAACTATTGAAAAAAAGTAATTTTTCCTTGAAGTATTTTGGCAATTTGATTTATTCCATACTTACAACAGAAATTTTCGTCCTCGTCAGAAAAATCGCCACAATCGTTATCTGAGTCACATCTATACTGCCAGGAAATACATTCCCCATTGGTACATATAAATTGGTCTGCTTCGCATTCATGATAGCTTACTGAAAATGGCGATTGTTTGGAAAAGTATTAGAACATTAAATATAGTAATATATATAATATGTGTGTGTGTGTGTGTGCGTATGCGTATGTGTGCGTGTGCGAACAAGAATGGTGTGTGTAGGTGTTCGGGTCCCTCCCCCACCCATAGCCCATACTCGCGTACATTGTATAGTAATTGCAGTGTACTATATAAGGCCAGGGCTACATCCTTATGCGCCAAATTTAAAATTTGATATACTGAAAACAAAACTGGTAGATTTCAGAAGCATCACGCATCATGTACTAGAACACGTACACACATTGGGATCAAATGCACGACGCAGTGGTAAATAAATACACCCAAAAAAGTAACTCCCCACCCCTGAAATTTGTCTGTCAAGTTCAAACGATACATCGCATTATACATTATGGGATTTAATTGGAAGCGATGTTTATTTACGCGCATTTTGACACCTCATGGTTGAAGTATTGTTGAAGTTATGCCCACTTGACCGAGGCCGAACCCACCCCAGGATTTAAAAGTTGCAGTAAGCCCTATAGAGAAGGAGAATTTGTCATGCAGAGAAGAAGAGGATTGCACTGATTTCAATCTGTAAACATAGGCGTACCCAGGATTTTGTCACCGGGGGGCGCCATGATCTAGGCTGACCCCCCCCACCCCCAAGAAAAAATTGGTACGGGGCGGGGGTGTTTTGTCCAATGGCGTCGTTTGGGGCTTCGTTCTAGGGTTTTGAAAGCACATTTAACACGAATGGGGTTATTTTTGTATTTATTTAAATATATATACTAATTTTAAATTGTAAAACAATATTAAAGACACTATCAGTGATTTGCTAAATCAGCAAATTGAAAAAATCATCAAAAATCAGATTTTTGCATGTATGTAACAAGTACAGGTATCCTAACATACCCTGCAGATGATAAGACCAGAAGCAACCTAATAAGGACAGAATCGGAGATTTTAGTAATTACTGTCCGTTCGGACACTTACTACAACACGTAATTGAACGGAGAATCGTATCTTGGAACACTGCCGTTTTCTTCCTTTTCTGTCAATTCTACAGCTGGAAAAGGTAACTTATGAGAATTCTACAGACTTATCCTTCACTTTGAAGCTATTCCTGCAAATTTCAAATATTTTTCAAATCACTGATAGTGTCTTTAACTTTGCCAAGGCAGTTGCCCTGATGCAAAAATGTCCCTAGTATCCCTCAGGCCCTATCTGATAAAATGGGAGACCCAAATGCATCCGCACTTAAAGGGGAGCCCCGACCAATCCCAAAGTGTTCGTGGCGAGAGTTCACATCTCAAGTTTGGAGCTGCGCGCACGAAGCGCGGATCAATACAGTATTCGCTTTCCAAGACACATTTCTCCTGCAAAGTTGGTAAAACAATTTGGAAACATCAATGTAGAAAAAGAAATATGAAATATAAAAAAAGGTATGACCAAGGGTATTAAAATTTAAGACAGGTAAAGCGCAGATTTGTTTTAAATTTTATAATGGTAGGTGCTGGAGGGGAACCCTTGCAATATTCCAGTTTCAAGACACGTACATTTTCCCTCGCACAAAGTTGATAGAAATGATTTGAAATTCTAATGGTTCATCATAAATAATAATACACAGAGGTATGGGTAGACAACCTCGCCATTTTCTGTAAAACGTGTAACAAACTGGGGGTTGCAACCTCCATAAAATGTTGCTAAACGAAATGTGATAGTTGGTATCCGTGTATAACAAATTTGCCAAAAGCATTTCGAATCAACTTTAAACTAAAATTTCGCAGTTCTCGGATTTCGCTTTTCAGGAGGGAGGTTTAATTCGCTTTGGTTTGGTTCCTTCCGGAAGCTCATTCAAGCTACTTTGGCGATGTGGGGGGGGGGGGGGGGGGGTTGTGAACGATAGTTAAATACAGAGCGCTTGCGCCGGAAGGAGGGGCTCTCAATTCTTTTTTAAACTTGGGGGCTGGGGATCTGATTTTGTTTCCCAAAGTACAAAGTACACTGTAAAAATGGTTCATTAAATAACGGCGTTTTAACTGGCCGCTGGGACTCACAACATTTAAAAAAACTTTTTTTTTACAGTGATTCGCACGTTTTTGAGTCCTTTTTCACAGTGATTTGCACGTTTTTGAGTCCCGGCACGCAATTTTATATTCCTTCTTCAAAACGCATTCTCTGCTACAAGGGGGCAATCTACACGGTAGCGCAGATCCAGATACGGATCCGCTTCTCCGAGATCCAGATCCCGGGAGACCGTTTATAGAAAACGCTAACACTGCCCCCCGCAGTGAAGTGGCGGAAAGATACGACGGCGCACCTTTCGAAGCGTAAAAGTGTACGTATGCTACGCGTAACATTGGTTGATGGAAGGAATACTTTATGACGCTAACTACCTAACGTACGCGCTTTAAAGTGCACGACACTAACCAGCGTGTACACACCAGGTACGTGTTCGATCTGGAATCTTGCCCTGTATACCAAACTGGATCGCAGATCTGGATCCGATCTGGATCCGATCCCCCCCCCTTGGATCTGCGCTGCCCGTGTAGATCGCCCGCCCCATTAGCTCTCGAAAATACTGAAGAATTCCGATGTTTGGAACATTTTTATTCAGATTTCCGATATAATAAGATTAGCATTTTGATTTAAATTATATACCTTTCCATTCTACCAATCTCGTTTCTATCATCCCTAAAAATAAAGGCGTGCATTTCAAACGCCTCGCCTTAAGCCAAATAAGTAAACAAAATGCCCACACTATATAAGACAACTCGGCAACTCATACAAAAGCAATAAGTGGGCGTCCCGCCTTCATAAAAATTGGTGGGAAAACACAATATCATGTTTCATACAAAGGCAGTGTGTTTGCATTTCTTGAGTGTGAATTAGTCCAAAAGAAAAAACCAAGTTTGTCTCAGAAGGGACATCGCGCGCGCATTTTTTAAACTTTGTCCTTTTAGCGCATTTGTTTTTTTTAGGTTTTTGCTCATCACATATGAAAGATATTTAAAAAAAATGAAATTCAGCCGCTTATTTGGTCCAAAAATGCAATAAAGATAGTTTTAAATCCCGCATTTCCGCGTTAACATGTTAAAAAAAAAGCGCATTTCACATTTGCATTTTTTTTTTTCACATTTCTCTGAGACAAACTTTTTTACCATTACACGGGACTTCGCTTTGTCAAAAATTAGAATAGAATGCCCTCCGTCGCGTGGAACTTCCGTCTATGCAAAGAACCACAACATGTTCAAAAGTCATAAGAAAATAGCCAAAGAGATCTTTCACCCTCACTCTTGCATAAACCTATAACAAAAGGTGTTAATTCCCTTATTATTCCTCATTCAGATCAACTACCTGTCTATTCAAAGTGTGACCCATACTGTTATGCATACATATCCAAGATGCATGTCGTTCTTTAGAAAGTCTCCAGAATTTGGAATGACTTTACGCATTCCCCCGGCAAGATGGCCGCTAATCCGAACGGTGGAAGACCTCTATGGACCATGTGCTCATCACATCTGCCTACAAGAACGTTTCTAAATATTTTGTAATGTATGCATTGAATGATTAATGAGCACTGTGAGTTCTTCTGAATTTTCATTTTTTTTTTTAAATTTTTAATATTGATGTGTTTGACATAGGCCCTACTAAGCCTTAACATGACATATGACCTATTTAGGGCACTGACCACACCCTACTTATAATCCAAGTGCATTGAAGGGATATCAAAATTCAGTTGGCGGCGCAGCCTCTTTTCCGGGGGAAAACGGAGGTAAAGGAGAAAAATTTTTGGCGAGGCTAAAGCGAAATTCTGGCAGTAAAAATGAAAAATTTTGGAGATTTTAAACAACTTTTGGCCCCTACATCCTATTTTTTTTGCTCAAACTTTGGTGATTTTTGAAGGCACCAAACGCTGAATCCATCCGTCAAAATTTATGGACCCATGCCGACGGCGCCGCGGGTCCGCGCTGATCAAAATTTGTCTCAACAATCCGCCACTATCACAAACGGTATTGTAAAAAAAAATTCCTTAAAGGTCCTGTCCTGACTCTGAAGTCAGGTTTACAACAACTTGTTGCAAGTAGCGCGGAAATTTTACGAATAATATGTTAAGGATTCCCTATGCTAAGTAAGTTGCATTTTTTTTCAGCAGGTTTAGGGTCGACTCCCCTTGATCCGCCATTATGTGGTGCCACACAAAGCTAGTAAACGACCTATAGTTAACATTATTTTATGAAAGAGATTGTTTCAGATTGTCCTCAAATACCTAGTATAATTACATTTACACACCTTTATTTAGAGTGGCATTAAGATAACAAGCTAACAACCGATCGGATTTTTATTTTTCCATTTTTTCTCTTTTTTTCTTTCCTGATTTTTCCCGGTGTCATATACTACAGTTTCCGTGTGACTGTAAGTCCTACCACCCATCTGTATATTGTGTTTCTCCATTGTGAGTTCTGTATGCATCTTTGTTTCAGCACTGTAAGTACCCAAATGGCCTCTGGTTTATATAAGTCACGCGGTTTATTTCCGTACATGTTGCTATTGTAGCTAGGACACTCTCTCATGGGGGACCTCAGTTTCTTTTACACCGGTTCCTGATTTTTTATTCTTTAATTTTTTTTTACCTCGGGGGCGCTATCCCCACGCGCCCCCCTTGGTACGCGCTTGGTAACAGTATGGTTGTCAATAGGATTTACGAAAACTGCAACTTTAAATCCTGGGGTGGGTTTCGGTCAAGTGAGCCGGGCAGCACAGCATGGTAAACATTTGGATGAGAATGACACGACATACCAGTTAGCATTCAAATTTCAGACGATCGGAATAAGTGCCATAAGAAATTAATGTCAAGAGTTTCGCTAAAACTGTGTTGGATTCATGCATTAATGAAGACTTAACCTTAAAGTTTAAGTGTTTGAACAGCCGAAATAATGATGCACATTTGTGACTTTTGAAATGCCTCATTTTGTCCTTTATTCGCCGGTCAGTCAGCCATGCAGTCAACAGAATTGTCTCTATGTTCACCACCACAGGTTACTCTGTTGGCAGTTTAGCCCATAATATAGAATGAGATTACCTCATGCAGAGAAGAAGAGGATTGCACTGATTTCAACTTGTAACAGTATGGTTGTCAATAGGATTTACTGCCACTTTTTAAATCCGGGGGTGGGTTCAGTCAAGTATATAAAAACTTCACACTACTCTATCGTCTATCAACCAGAAAATAAGTTGTCAAAATACGCGTAAATAACACCGCTCAATTAAATCCCATAATTATAACAAGATCTATCATTTGAACTTACAGAACAAATTTCAGGGTGGGCTTTACTTTTTTGGGTGTGTTTTTATATACAAAACTAGAGAATTATTTGGTTTACCAACCAATTGTGTTATAAATCACTATTTAAGACATTTAAATGACAGCACTGCAGCAACCTTAGAAGGACAAAATGGTTGTTTCCAGAGACGGTTCCATTTTCTCAAAAAGTGCTTCCGATAGCAAGACGAATGCATTTTTGAGTAAAAGCATTGAAACAGCGTTTCTATACGGAAATTGTATGCTGATTCCAATCTCTCCGGTCCCAGAGCTAATTTTTTTAGAGGACATGTGCCTAATTTTGCATAAATTCAAATGGCCGCCATTTTAAAACGTTTGTTTTGTAACATAACTCAAGATTTAAGGGTTGTAATGAACTTCATGTCCTTGTGTCTATACAATTTTTTTCAGGGTTAAGGAATACAATTAGATCATTATTTATAGCATAGTCACTTAACAGTTACTTTGCATAAAAATTAATGGGCGCCATATTTGACATTTTTGTACATAAAGATTTAAGGCTTGTACCTTCATTCTTGTGTCTAGACTTATGTTTTTCAGGTCAAGGAATTAAATTAGATCATATTTATGGTCATGCGCCATATTGGGGTATACAAACGAGGGTGGCGTTTTACTTTTTTCACAAATATGTTTAAAATGTTTTATGTCGTATCTTAAACCAAGTTAGGTATGCAGCTGATTTATATTTCATTTAAACGGAATTTATCTAGCTTGATATGGTAGAAGGTTCAAATTGTGTTGCTATTTTTACTTTTGAGTTGTCCGTAATTTTTGAGTCAGTCGGGGTCAGAGAGGGTGTTTGCCTACGGATGAGGTGCCTACGATTGAGGCATGTTTAAGAAAGTCTAGGGATTTTGATATTCCGGGCCTTTTGGCCTTTTTTTTTGTTTTATCTCTTGTCACCCATCCATGTATAAGATAATCACAATCTCATTTTGTTTGTTTATTTATGTGGCATTCATTTTGACCTTATACCACAGTCCTAAGCTATGATGTATTTGACGTAACAAATTAGACTGCCCCAAATTTGTAACTTTTTCCATCAAATTTTGTTCACTTGTTCCACCTTATATGACACTTGTGCACCTTATATGCACATACATGTTGCATATTTTGGTCTTCCTTAATTTTACGCTTACAACACTTATATAGTTTTATGCTATCACTATCTCAAAAACAATATGACTACTCTCATTTACGTTTGAAAAACGTTAATTATTGTAGTTTCCAAGCATTAACACACTGGTGCTCCCAGCTCATGGTAAATGATCTTATAGAATTAGGTCATGTCGACAGTTAATTTGCATAAAAATTCAAAATGGCCGCCGTTTTAAATTTTTGCAAATTAATTGTCAATATATGGCATAATACCTTAACTGATGGTCTAGTTGTGTTCTCTGAGCCTGAAAACATATGTATAGACATAAGAATGAAGTCTTTACAAGCCTTAAATCTTGAGTTAAAAAAAAAAAAAAAAAAAAAATTCAAAATGGCCGCCGTTTTAAATTTTTGCAAATTAATTGTCAATATATGGCATAATACCTTAACTGATGGTCTAGTTGTGTTCTCTGAGCCTGAAAACATATGTATAGACATAAGAATGAAGTCTTTACAAGCCTTAAATCTTGAGTTATGTACAAAAAATGTTAAAATGGCGGCCATTTTGAATTTATGCAAATTAGCCACACTTCCCCTAAAAATTAGCTTTGGGGACCGGAAGATTTGGAATCAGCATCAAATTTCCGTATAGAAACACTGTTTCAATTGCTTTTACTCAAAAATGCCTTCGACTAGTTGCTTTTTGAAAAATGGAACCAGTCTATTCTAGGACTGCACCGGCGCGGGATTCGAACCTGTGACCTTCCGATTACTAGACGGACGCCCCATTTACTAGGCTACAGGCTGTGTTCGATAAACAGATCTCAAAAGCTGGCACCTAATGGTGAGCAGTATACAGCACACACAACAATCAGAGACTAAAGAAACGAGATCAAATTCTGATGTTTAAGCTCGCAACCCTAATATAAACTCCTCAAAAAAAGTTTGGAAACTTTTTTCATACATGTATTTCTCATTTAATTGGTAATTTGATTACACTCTATTGCATATCAGTGAAAAGCTCAGTTCTTCCTCTGTACAATGACACCAAAATGATAAGAATTGATTACTTCATGGTTGAGTGACATTCCTTTGAATACTGGTAGGTCTTAAAGAGAAAGTGCCAAATTTCAGTACCTGTGCTCAATTTACAATGATTTAGGGTTGCTTAAATTAAGAGGATTAGGTTAAACGGAATGTGCCCAATTTGATGAGTTTGCTGATGACAGGCTACTGAAGTTTTTTTTAACCCTTTCATTCTCAAGTTACTCATTGACGATCCTAGCATTAAATGCAAAGATACGGACGGGCATTATCGTCTCGGAGTACTGCATATCGTCCCAGATTGAGGCCATAAGAGATGGCAACGGCCTTAGAATATTGTCCCCGAAAACGACAGCATTGTTGCCTTCAATATCAACAAGTCTTGTCTTCCCAGTTATCAGGGTTGCCTCCACCCAAAGCTGTCGCTCTTCCAATGCAACAGACAGGGAAACTTCACGTCTCCTCCAAACTTCAAACTCTACCATCCAACTTCCGAAGACAAAATCTGCATTCATCTGAAAACATGAATTTCTGTCACGATGTTTAAATTCCACTACCGGTGTTGCCGACACCACCTTAACCGGGCCTGATGGTGAATGGCTGTCATTACTGGCTCCTTAGCAAGTTACCATGCTCTCAGATTGGACTTCCCCACAAACCGCGCCTGTAAATTTCTGGAAGACAATCTCCAATTCCGAAGAGCAGAGAGTAATAAACCTGTCTTTCTGGGGTGTTGTAGCCCGGGGACAAACCACGCTTCTGGGTCTCACCTTCCCATTACCAGTTTGCACGGATTTTTTCCCATTTTGATACAGCACTAGGGCTTACCCCAACATTGGCTACAACTTGATTCTGGGATATGCCAGCTTCAATCTCCCTCATGGCACGAGCCTTCTGTACATCTGATACTCTATTTAGTTATTTATTTATTCATCATATTTATCCAGGGTAATCTGATCAGCAAAAATAGCTGTTTTACCGGGGGGGCCCCGGGGCACATTTACAAGTCAAAAATTTGCACACAATTTATTACATAAGTAAAAATATATAGAATTCAATTGCACACACATTATGATATTACTTAAAAATATACATATCATCAAAATTGTATTAAAAATAGAAGCACACTGCATAACGTAAAACGACCACTATTATGCACGACCGACCACCAAAGAAAATAGTGGCCGACCATAGCATTACCATACATTTACACAAATTAACATTTAAAATAGAAATTGCACATACATCCCAAACCAAACACGCACCCAAACTTGTAACACAAATTTACCTCAAACCCAAAATGACCAAAATCACACCACCATAAGCACACTCAACTCACCATACCCGCCCCTCTACTATATTACCACCATAATACAAAACATACACAGACACGCTCGAATACACACACCCACCCTCAACATACACCCTCACACGCATACAGACGCACGCACGCACGCACACACAGCACGCAGGCCCGATTGCAAGCGACTGGTATACATATAACGAAAGAACATCCAAAAATAAAATACAGGCCCAAGATATTATTATTTCCAATTGGGTCTAAAGCACTCTTGGCATGATGAGATACTGAGGACCACTCTTTGACGTTTTCCTATCAGAGAACCGCGGTTCAAAGGCAAACATAATCCTCTTAAGCTGTGTAACCTGTTGTAACTCTTTTAAACTGAGGTATTGAAAATTTGGCCACTTTCTTTCAGACCTCGCAGTATTCAAATGAGTGTCACTCAACATGAAGAAATCAATTCTTTGATTTTGCGTGCCATTGTAAAGAGGAATCATGAGCTTTGCATGATATGCAAAAGGTGCAATACCATTTCAATTAAATGAGAAATAGATGTCTGAAAAAAAATTCCAAAACTTTTTTTGAGGAGTTTAATCGAAACGGATAGGTATGAGAGTCACGCATCACTGTACATAGAACATACACACACTGGGGATCAAATTCTTTATACAATGGTAAACTGAATATAAGAAACTAGAGAAAATAATAGTAACCCAATCACTATTCATACAACAGTAATTATTTTTACGGACAGTATAGTAACCTCGTCGAGCCTGTGGCTCTCGGGCTGCCTGCACAGACCCATACGGTCGAGTGCGATTATCCTGACGAATGCACGGTGTGATGCTGTGGTCCTTATCCTTATAAATACCATCACATCATACCTACCAGCACACACTCTGTTTTCATTTGCTAGGATAAATCCAGGTGGACAAGAACACTCTGGGTTTCCATTTGGACCGTCGTTGCATATGTGACTACAACCGCCATTATAACCATTATCGCAAGGGCTCACTAAAACGGTAGAAAGAAATATATTAGATGTTTAGTCTTCTATCCTTATCTCTGACCATTAAAAATTATAGTGACTGTGATATGAAAACATATAATAGATTTAAAGAGGAATTCGTCACGAGTCCCTGCAAACAAAAAGGACTCGGTTTCAGCTTTTAATCCAGCATATAAATAGGAGTGCTCCGATTGGCTGTTTCAAATGGGCAGACCATTTCCCGTAAACAACGTGCAGTTCATTCATCAAGTTTCAAGACAGAGCCTAAAGTAAAATTATTAAAATGCAACATCATGTACGCGTCACCCAAGTTTATCACAAAGATGTTCAATGGGTGAAAGATCTGGAGACCTGCCTAACCATGGGAGACAAACCATATTATTGTCAACCCAAAAGTCAGCAGTTAAGTGATGTGTGGTCTGGCAATATCTTACTGGAAGGCGAGGTCCTTCTTCTTCCTCATTGATGGAAGAATTGTGGGTTTTCAAACTTCATAAATGCAGCGTTTCGTAGGTTGTTCATGAGCATTGTGTGTCATTTCCATGTAATATCACCCCAATCCAACACTGATCCTCCATCACATCATTGTCGAACTTTAATGCAGATGTCAAGGAACATTACCGCATGCAGGTAACCTGCGGATTCTCATCCGTCCATCATTGAAATCCCAATCACAGTTTAAATTTCCCTTGCACCAAGTCAGGCGACGTTGAGCATGTTGCAGACTTAGGGGCGACCTAATGAGTGCTTCATGAGACTCCAGGTTGGCTTTAAAACAAAAGACGATTTAACTGTTAATAATAATATTTGAGTGATTATCTCATTTTACCGTGACTGTATATATCTGTCGCGCTGAAGACCAAGTTGTGTCTAATGTAATATTTTGGAGATTTCCGTGCCCAAATAGAGGATGCAGACCTCTAAACTATATACATCGGTGTAATCAGTAGGGACACTCAATACGAAACTGAGGACTTTCCTAATCCTAGCCTATATTGAGGGATAACGACTTCTGGCATGGCGTTGTAAATGGAATCTCGGTTGCTGCCGCTGGATAATGATGATGATGTATCTCTTAGCAGGAACAAATCTATCCCGTTTAGCAATATTAAATAGATGGGGGACGATGATCTCTTTCTAATGTTTACGGGTGCGTCCAGAGCCTTTCAACCGGTCACACTTCCTTTCTTGAAGAAAGAGGGCCCACCACATTCTCGCAGTCTTTCTATTGCGTCCTGTTCACCTACTCACTTTATGTTGTGATAATCCTTTATCCATCACAAACAACATTGCAATATCCTGCCTTTTTCAAACTCTGAACATTGGGCTTACCCACTGCTAGGGCTTGTTGTCATTGGATGTAAATCAAGATATGAAGAAAGCTCTTACTCACCTTAATAGTCCAGAAATCATCCATTATGATATGGTAAGGGCACGTGTGGTCCATGGATTGAGTGCTCGCACCGCACTCCAAAGGTCGTGGGTTCGAGTCCCACTGCGGCCAACGTGTTGTGCCCTTGAGTAAGGCACTTTACCTCAATTACTCCTCTCCACCCAGGTGTATAAATGGGTACCAGCGTTATTCAATGCTGGGAAAGTAACAGACTCGCTGTGCGGGAGGAGTGGCGAACCCCACAGCAAAAATAATACGGAGGAGTCTGGCCCAAACGCTAAGGAAAGAGAGATGGGCACTCCGCGCACGAGCTTGCTCGGTACGACAACTTTACCATTATGATTATGGGCATATCTAAGATCTCGCACCCCCTGAGTGCGCGATCCTGAATACGACCCCAGCACATGCGGCAGGAGGAACATCCATTAGCTCTAATTTTGACCACTTCCTGTAAAATCAGGGAGTTTTGGGGACGAGGCTTTTAGCGATTGGGCCATGGGCCTTCATGTATTACCAGCTACCAACCTACCAATTTCATCTTCACAGTTCACCCCGGTATAACTTCCTGCGCAGGTACAGATATACCCAGAAGCATTTTCCTCACAAGTACCTCCATAAAGACACGGCTGAGAGGAACAAGCACCAGGACCTGATGACAAAAACAGTTTGAAGTTGTTTTTTATACATTTACATTGCATGTAAGTTTTCAGTATATGGTTGTCTCAGAGCAAGGGCGGATATAAAGCCACTATCAGTCAAATTTCAAAATTCAAAATGCCTATTTTGTCGCTAAATTGCTATTGTTAGGTTCTTTCAACACAAATCGAAAAATCCGTTTCATCTCAAACTTTGGAATTGACGGGGAATTGAGCAATTTATGTGACTCTATTTAGTTCTTATTGACTATTTTTAATCAATTCTCAACATTTTTATATTTCGAAATATCTCAGTCAGCCTTTAAAGCATCCCTCTATATGTTGAATTTCTAGACTTCTACTACGCATTCTGCAAGATTTATGACTTCCGCCAATTTCCAAATCCAAAACATTCAGATTTTGTTCATATTTCTGGAAATAATTGTGATTCATTCAAAAATATAGTTTTTCACATTTAGACTATGGGGCATGTCTTTCTATGCTTTTGTTGCGTAGTCCCCATTAGGATCTAGCGGCTAGGGCAAAAGTGTAAATTCATAATAAATTATTAAAATCACATAACTGTCGTTTATACCTGCATAAAAAAACTGGCACATTTCCTTGAGCAATGGCGTACACGTGTGTATTTTTGGAAACCAAAGATGTTCCGGAGTTGTTCACTTACCACAATTTTCTTGGTTTTCATCTGTGCCATCTATACAATCTACGATATTATCACACCACCATATGCTGGGGATACATTGGCCATCTGCGCATGGGACAAAGTCGCCTGAACATCCGCTCCCTTCAATGAAATAAAGACATACAATCAATAGTAAGTTTGCCTGAACATGTCGAATACTGCATGTTGAAGCAAATATAAAAAGTTGCTTTTTTCGGTTCTATATTTTTCACAAGTAACCAACCAACAGATTGTTTAAATGCTCCTCTAGGTTATGTAAAGGTGCACATTTCTAGAACAGAAATGATACCAGGTCCAAGGGTTCTACAAACAATGCCGACATTTGGATAAACCTATCACTTTAACGAAAATGATCCCATGACTTTTCACCATTTTGAAGGACTCGTGTGTTTTGAAGTTTGAATTTGACGATATGATTTTTATCTTCCTGAAATAAATCTCCATGGACGGATTTTTTTTTTTTAATTTTAAGTCTGATTCTGGATATCTAACAAGAAATCTAAGGATCAATAGACCGTATTCAATATGACGTCAGCCAACAGACATGTTGGTGGACAAGATGCATACATTCCAGGACTACAATACATTAAGCTGTCAATCGATCCATGTTTAGCGATACGTGAGTTCGATACAGGCACTATTGTTGTTCATATCCAGATTGACCTCCGTGACCCATCTCAGCACAATAAAATTCAAGGATTCTGGGATGGGACATGGAGGTAAATCGGGATATGAACATTGCTGTTGCTTATTGTAGCGCAGCAGTGCCTGAATTATCGAAATCGCTTATTGCACAGGGATCATTGACAGGTGAATGTATTGTAGTACTGGAATGCGTCTATCTTGTCCACCAACATGGCTGGCTATTGAATACGGTCTATACCTAGTTTTTGGATTCCTTGGATCATAGCTCGCTATAAATTTGAAATTTTATATGTTCTACATCAGAATTAAGAATAATATAGAAAATATTTCCATGCATCCACCCTTATAATAAGTACTGAACCGTTGGCCTAAGTATATGTGTGCCTAATTTTACGTGCAAATTCGATCTACTCTACTCTTTAAAGAAATTCGTAATTTAATTTGTATATTTTGTGTCCGTAAACGGACAGAAATTACAACACAGTGGTCAATGGGGCAGCGTGATACAAACGTTTGTTCATAACAGTGTGCCTTTAACGTTTTCTCGGAAATTAATGACATATTTTTATAAATCTCTGCAGATTTTCAGTTCCCTATCTGACTTATTTTCTTTCTCTTATAAGAATGTAAATGTTAGGACGTGTCTAGGCGATAAATGAAGATTCATGAAGTAAAAGTAGTGTTTTCTGAAGTTGTATTGTAGAGTTTTGTTTTCTCATGTTGGAGTATGCATTTTGGTGCGTTTTTTCTGTGCCAGTGTAATTGTTGTTCAGTACTAAAAACCAATCTATCTTTAATAGTGATTTTAAAAAAAAGGGCAATTGCATAACAGGCATGAGAGTGGAGAGGGGAGCAATCAACACTACATGTTTGAAGCTGTCCACGAATATGTGCTATGCATTTTTTACCATATGACGTACTAAAATGGACTATATTGATTGTGTAATAAAGTGAAAAGTAATTTCCAATCCGTTTTTAATTCGAAATCAAACTCTTCATGTAACCCTTTTTGTGGGGACACACCCGGTATTTTGCTTCATTTTCCTTACCCCATTCCTTTGTTATGTCGCAAATGCATGACTCAGAAAAAATTCTGGCTCACAAAGTGCAGGAAATAGATAAAAACCACAATAGAAATTATCAGCATTATATATTATATTCCGCCAAAAACTTATTTTTTGTCTGAAATGATTTAAGTCAGGATAAAATGGCTATATCCATCAAAAGTGCACAGCACTTTCTTTTAAAAAGTCGGTAAAATTAAATTTCTGACACAGGTCAAAATTGCTGATTATTATAAAACTTATTATAAAATTTCTAACACTCTATGAATAACCCAATGGTTATTACACTTTGAATCGTCTGCATTTCTTTGATATTCTGGAAATGATATATTTACTAATATGCAAATGACCATAAAATTGTCCTTGTTGGCTCCTTTTAACCCCGAGACCAACAGAGTGACAAATTACGCGTGCTTTCAATAATTACTCTTATGAACAGAGTTCAAACGATTCTCAAAATTTACTACTTCTCATTCAAAGTGTAACAAAACAGTAGTTTTTGCCTTTTACTTCTGCTACGGAAGAGTGCCTTTTATATGACATAAAATAATTTGACCTCGTTAACAATGCCTTCAGACTTCATTCAATGGCACTAAATTTAAATTTTTGTTTCAATTATTTACACAACATCGACAAAATAACTTATTGTTCCATGTGAAATATCGAATTCGTTTGCTTCTGAGCATAAAATTATGTTCGAGGTAGATTTGGAAAGTGTTATGCTTGCAGACTAATAAACTTATCTGTGAAGTTAGTCAAGAATCATCTCAAATATAAGATTAACTTTGAGCCTACAGAGCAAGATTCTTACTCGTGGTGTAACCTGCTAAATTAAGCAACTACATGATTGTGTACACAAGTAAGAGATCCCGAAGAGAACCCAGGAACTAATCGTACCTTCACAGGTACTAAATATTGCCAAGCATACAAAATTTTGGCTAATAGACAGCGTGAAACACCCTATTGTCGTTAATCGTTTTTTAAGCTTGGTTTAATATTGTGCATCACCAAAATACCTAATGGATTTTTAACTAAAGCTAAAATGTTAAATAAATTGATAGAGTTACTCATAATAATAATAACATCGACGTTGAAGCTCATTTGCATGAGCGTACTCCCTGAATAGGTGTAGAGGTTCAGGTACCGAGTGTTTGTGTACCTAGATGGCTGAATACCCCTACTTTCGCGGCTTGCGATTGAAGAATTTGGCTGTGTAATTAAGGTGGGTGACTTAATTAAGGTGGGTGACCGGATCGAGAACCCCCCCCCCCCCCAATTTACTCCATTAAAATTTATGTTTTGGTTATCAGAAGAAAGTTTATATTTTTCTCATTACCCCAGTGAAATTTAACGCCCAGGAAATGTTTCATTTTGATGTTTTTTTAATAAAAATGTCTACAAAAGCGGTCGATCATATTTATTAGTACACACTGTCCTATGGGCAAATTTAGTACACATTTTTACTCAAAATTTGTAATCGGATGTTTTTAGCGATAGTTTGTCCATATGAGGGAGAAAACATATGAAAAATCGGACCATGATCGGGTAAAACCTTTAAACAAAAATAATGTTGCTTAAAAATGTGCTGTGGACATATTTAACCAAGCGCCTTCATAAAAATAATATCCAGTTGCAACGTTTGTGTTCAAATATTCCAAGCGTCAGGCTTTGGTGTTGTAAATAATAACATTTGTGAAGAAAGGGTTTTTTCATGATAATTTTGAAATACGACTCCATAATTCTTGTCGTACCTTGCGATGAGACATGCTTGAGGTTTATGACAACAACTGCTAAGAGAAACAGCGATGACTTGCAAGATGGCATCGTTTATCCTGTGAAAGTAACACAAAAAGAGGAAATCATCATCATTATCATACTACTCCTCCTCCTCCACATCCGTAACTTCTGCATTAAGACCTGACCAATGACTTCTCAGCGCATTTATTTATGGCATTCGACAATGCGACAGGCAGAAACCATGTTGCTAATATTGGCCCACAAATCACTTCAATGTCACAAATGAATGTTCCTAAAATATCATATTTAAGAAGAGTAGAGAGAAGTGACCAAAATAAATAGGGTTTATAGTCGCAGAATAATGTAAAATGAAAGATAAATAAGTCTATCAGGCGTTATCAAGTGGCATATACCGGTTCTTAGGATCCTATGTGACAAAAAAATTAATGTCATACCATTTTAGTCACACGGTAAAAGCCATAGAACTTTTCATATAACCTTGCAAAAGAGTCTGCACAAAATGTGTTGATGTTTTTCTATGCAATATTGACCTGCTGAATCCAAATCATCTTGATGATACAACTTTGCCATCCTGGAGCATTTTCAGATAGGGAAAGGGGTAAATTAACACCTTGACAGAATTTGCAAATGTTTCATAAGGGGTCACTTGTACATTCAGCTCATTTGTCTGTGTTTGAAGGATACACCTGGCACAAAAAGTATCTCGGCATGTTTTTCGATCGGTATTGTGCAAAAGTCAGACAATTTTGAAAGTTTTCGAAATATGCATATTATTGTCTAGGTCTTGCTCTTTCATTTAATATCTGGCTTGTAAAAAAGGCGTGCAGAAATGGCCGAGATAGAACGCCTGAAAGACGCAAACCCCCGAAACCAAAAGTTGCAGTTTGTGGATTTTTCAATGGGCATTGCAGTGTACTGGGACACGAACACATGTACCACAATTAATATTGCAAGTAGGCTTTCTAGCTCATTCAGTCGGAAAACCTCTTTGTGTAAAATCAATACACACGTATTATTGCGTTCTACCACATACAGTGACCATTGAAAAATCCAAAAACTGCAACTTTTGCTTTGGGGGGTTGGCGTCTTTCGGGCGCTCTCTCTCAGCCATTTTTGCACGCTTTTTACAAGCGAGGTGTTAAATGAAAGAGGAAGACCTAGGCAACAAAATGTATATTTCGAAAACTTTCAAAATGGTCTGACGTTGACACAATACTGATCGAAAAACATGCCGAGATACTTTTTGTGCCAGGTGTATATTGACCTTGGCTGCTACCGAACACCCCCCCCCCACAATGACCTTGAACAGTTTGTGTATTTTACTATATTCATATACCTCTTTAATTCTATATGAACGATACAATAGTCTGAGTTACAGTTGTACTCTGGACCTGAATGTGGAATGTTTGCAAATAACAAAACCACGCCAGGTGTCTTCAAATTGCCCCGCAAAATTTCAAGTACAGACCTCTTGAAAGACACACACACACACACAAAGAATTTAACGGGTGGATAAGGGTGCCCCATTAAAATTCAACGGGGCATATACATAACGTGTCCCGTTAAGCACCTTTTAAAGTTAACCAGGTAATTTTGAGACAACAGCATTACCACCCTCAAAGTCCAACAATATAGTAAAAGTAGATAAAATGACATCTTGTAGGATGACATTTTTTTTTATAGAAACGGTATTCCAACTTTTTCCAGAAGAGCTTTACATAATACAATAAAAGAAAACGTGTTTAATACTTTCTATGTTTATATCAACTTGTATGGCAATTTGTTTGTTCTTCTTCTTCTTCTTCTTGCGTATGAGGCAGCAGCTAAATATGTTGTAAACGTTGGAGCCAACTCACTGTTGATTGATTGGGGTTTGCGAAATCTATGTCCACCGACGGACGAAAGGTAGGGCACTCACTGAGAATGTGATCCGCAGTCTGTGATGGAGAACCACATTTGCAGGCTGGTGATGGCCGCAGCCCCCATCGGTGCATATTGCTGTTGAAGCGACCGACTCCTGTGCGAATCCGGTTTAAGGTGATGACCATTCCTTGCGTGGGAGATTGCTGCCAGGTGGTAGTTCTGTCATATGTGTAATAGAGAGTTGATCTGGTCTTGGAGTATCTAGTCAGGCAGTGTTTCATGTCTGTAAGATGTTGAATGGGGAGCTGGAGAGTTTAGCAGCGTGTCTACAGAAAGGTCGGCGAGAGCACAGTCTCTGCACTGCCGAGTTGGTGTGATTCTTTGACAGTGTTATGCAGCAGGTGCTTGTTGTCCAGCAGGGCCTTATTCACTAGTTTGTTGTTCAAATGTTGTTTTAAAGCCGGTTATTATAAAAGGTCTGGCGGCGAATTTGGTACCACCATTCACAAGGAATTAATGTTCTTTATTTTCTTTCCCATGTGCTATTATAAGACAATTAATTGTCATTCCTTTTTCTCAACCCTTTTTTGGATTCAAATAGAACATCCCGAACACTAGATTGGAATGGAGTGGAGACATTAACTTTGCCTGATAACCGATGCATAATTAACATAATTTGTGCATTGTATAAGATTAACATTTTCGTTTAACAAATCATTAATAAACAGAATTTCTTTGTCCCGCTAGTGCAGTGTGAAGGAAGGGTTTGGAAGCATTTCACAAATATAACTTACTCGTGTTAACATTAAAGATTTTACCATTGTAACTCTGCCAAAACTGTTAGCGAAAGCTTAGACCATGTCTTGACTTGACGTATATAGAAATTTTAATCTAAAAATCTTTTAATAATTTAGATCAGTCATTTCATTAAAATCTGTGGAAAAAAATAACCCCAACTTTTTGAACTGCCCATTAAAATAGAGGTAAGTCAGGATAGCCCTATTATTATTATCATTGTTGTAACAACCTATCCACACCGCATATGTTTCAAGTTTTATCAAATGCATCAAGCGTCTTCATGGTTTCCTTTATGATTCCAAGGAGCCGTCGAGTATAGGAGTAGCATCATCGACATATTAGGATAATTTAAATTGCACATCGTCTATAACAATACCTCTAATATTCTTATTACTTTTTATCATTGCGTCCATTTCGACACAAAACACAAATAAATATGGGAACAGGGAGTCACCCTGCCTGCATCCTCGGTCAATAACATCAAAACCTTTTGTCCATTTACAACCGTTGGTGATACCATATCACTGTCGAATATTTTAAACCATCTGGACCAAAATTAAAGATGTTTTAAAAAGGCGGTAGATACGGCTAACTATAACCTTTTTGAATCCTTAGGACCAGATAAACATGCCTATGCATCTTTCAACTCTGTATGAAATACCCCCTGCTAATTTCCCCCCTTTCTTATCTCCAAAATGCTCAAGGATGACAAAGTTGCATCATCGAGATTTGTAATCAGCAGGTCAATGTTGCCTAAAAAAACATCCAAAATATCGAGGGTTTTGTGCAAGAAGGCCCCATATGCAATAGCTGCCAGGTGTTAGATTTGGTAGATAACACTTAATAAGAACACAAATGACAAGTGGCAGCTATTGCAGATGGGGCCTTCCTTGCACTAAATCCGCGATATCTTGTGCAGACTCTTCTACAAGGTCGCACGGGCCTACTGCAAGACTAATCTGTCGGAGACTTCTCAAAGTTACCCAGCTTACAATTGTTTCAATATACAGACTCATAATTCACATAATCGCAAAAATGTTTTGTATACAATAGGTATTAAATCCAGTAAACAAGACCATAAAAGGAACAAATCCATGCCTTTTGTCTTTGTAAATATGCCACACCAAGTTGGAAACATGATTGTAGTTGGTACAGAAAGAAGCAACATATTTAACCAAATTATAGACAAGGATGCGTGATTTCGCAGCTTTTTTAATTATATTTTTTAGAATACATTGGGTACAAAAAATTGCTATCTGCAAATTAAAATAAAATTGGTTGAAAAGAGGTAGAAAGTTTGAAACGCTACAAAGTATTACTAGTTCAAAGAGTGTATAATAATCTAATACAAACATTGCACAATTGGATGTAAATGTGAGTTGTAAATGAACGCAATAAATAATTTTGACTAACTCTATTTAAAGATCTTAATCAGAATAACGTCAGTTTACACTCTATAAGTGTAAGTGTTTGGCTTATCTCCCTACAACCAGATGACCTGAGTATGACTTACCTAAAGAATAGGTTTGCCAAATTTCAATTTGGTCATATCAATCACTACTACTAATAAACAAAGAATACCGACACCTCTGGCCGGAATAACTATTCAACAATACAATATATATCAGTTTTATTACTTCCCCATTCATGACGCCCATTGGTTTGCATGGTCTGCAGGTTTTTTCCACAGGTGGTAAAACTGCGTTTTATTTTTATACTCGAAAGAAACTAAATAAATTTAGTAAATTTTGATATTTTAAATGATTAATTTGTTTTTAAGAAATTTATTTTGCTTTGAAGAACTTTCAAGAATACAGCTTTCAAAACTGGTAAATGCATAAGAAGACGAACTTGTGCGAATCTTTCTTTCAGAGCGATTGGGCCAGACTCCACCATAAATTTTACTATAGTGGGATCAGCTCTTCTAAATATAGTGTGACTGTTACCTTCCCAGTATCAGTGATCCACTTGAAAGGGTCAAATTATTTGAAATTTGCAGGAACAGCTTAAAAGTGAAGGATAGGTCAGTTAGAATTTTCATAAGTTATCTTTTCCAACTGAAAAAATGACAGAAATGGGAGAAAACTGCAGTGTTCAAAGATATGAATCTCCATTCATATACGTGTGATAGTAGGTGTCCGTAACTAACTTTGTCCATTGTTGCCTTTGGTCTTACAATTGCAGGGTATGTTAGAATACTTGTTAAAGACATGCATGATCTTTTATGATTTTTTTCACGATTTTCTGATTTAGCAAATCACTGATGGTGCTTTGAACCGGTACCCATTTGTATACCTGGGTAGAGAGGAGTAATTGAGGTAAAGCGCCTTACTCAACTACGGCACAACACTTGGGCCGCATCAATACTCAAACTCACAACCTTTCGCGTGTGGGTCGAGTGCTCTTTCCACTGGACCAAAGGTGCCCCCGAATATGAAATAGGTACGCAATAGGGCCATCCCACCATTCAGGAAGCACTTTTGATTAATTTCGTTGAGGAGGATTACATAAATTTTTATTCACTGCAAAATAATTGTACATGAACATGAATAGGTAACATAGAAGTAGACAACATGCATGTTGCTGACCTCCGCGACCTTGGACATTTATAGATATTTATAATTTTAACCTTCCAGAATGGAAGAAAACTGGAAGAAACTTGCATAGAAGCAAAAGATAGATGTAAACTATATAGTAGTTGGAATAAAGAATTTACAGCCAGGTAGATCCTGATTCAAATTGTTAATTCTGATCAAAATAGTGTTAAATATAGACCGTATTCAATATGACGTCAGCCACCAGACATGTTGGTGGAGAAGATGCATACATTCCAGGACTACAATACATTAAGCTGTCAATCGATCCATGTTTACGGTATTACAGAGGGATCATTGACAGGTGAATGTATATTGTAGTACTGGAATGCGTGTCCACCAACATGGCTATCTATTGAATACGGTCTATAGAGTTAGAGTTAGTGGTGTGGCATTTGTGGGGTAAATATAGCGCCTTTCACAATGTATCGAAGCGTTTTACATTTTTTCCGATGGCACTAGAATGAATATGTCAGCAGCCATACAAATGCCCAATAGTCAGTTAGAAGTTTAGGCACACAGCCTGAAGGATGGAAATGGAGTACAGACTTTTTCTATTGATAGATTTTAGTTTTATTAGGATCTAAGCCAATAATTTTTGGAGGGTGTGCAAAATTTTTTTACAGTGCCATTTTTGAAAAAAAACATTATGGCTGCTACCATGTCCAAAATCACTAATAATCCCTTAAGTATTTCCGATAGAGACAAATATTTCTCGGTACTCCGGTGTTTTAAGCACGAGAAAGTGTTGGTAAAGTAATGTTATCATTACATTGCCACAAAAATCCATTATGGCTGCTCAAAAGTCAAATATGCTCTCGGAATCATCAAAATGATCTTAACACCTCCATTATACCTATTTACGCTACTTGAATGCATGCTGAACACCTAAAATATGTTCTGCAGGTGTTCAAAATCTGTTACAATTGATCACAAGTGTTACTTTAACACCTCTAGAATGCATTTCCAACGCATCCGGACACGTCAAGTGTTCTGCACATTTTGCAGTTTAGAGGCTTAATTCCAGTGTCTATATGCATGCTTTATGCTTTACACTTATGAGATACATGTAATTGATCACTAGAAACCCTCATTTGGCATTTCTCTGTAATGGGCATTTCAAAATTCAAGATGGCAGCCAATACAGCCGCCTTTAGAAATAGTAAAACCTACATTATATGTGTATTATATAGTTACATCAACTAATTATTATTATAAAGGTGTAAATTAAGGTATGAGATAAGTATTTGACCATTTGACATTCTTATCTGGAATTTCTGTTTCTTTAACATGCGAAAATGTTAAGATGGGGGCCAACGTGGCTGCCTTTTTACCTTCTTTAAAACTAATAAATTACGATAGATCTGTGTTGAATTTAGTTAAAACACCCAAAATGATTATTAAAGTTTAAATTAAGTATGAGCTGTATGTCTTTGAGCATTAATAACTCGTATCTGGTATATTTGTTTTGACAACATACTTAAAATTCAAAATGACGGCCAGTATATTATGACTATATGACAATTCGTAGGTTTTAAAGATCTTAAAAGGCAGCCATATTGGCTTCCATCTTGATTGGTAAGATTGTTAACACACTTGAAATGTCAGATACGGGGTCAGATATGAGTTCCTACTGGGTATAGAGCGCAGAATTATGCCTCTATCATAAATACTTGATGAGTTATAGTCACTTGAATGATTTCAGGGCATATTGGGTTTTAGGGTGGCCATATTGGATTTGATAGTAATGTTGTGATCAAATCACGTCAATAACCGGTCCAAAAGATTCCTTGTGCTTTAAAACCTGGATCTAGTGCATAACATTATGGCCATTTGAATAAATTTGAGAGTGATAGCGGCCATATTGGATTTCTAGAAAATGGCACTGCACGAAATTTTGCACACCCTCCAGAAATTATTAGCTTAGGTCATCATTGACAAAAATCGATCAATAGAAAAAGTCTGTACTCCATTTCCACCCTGTGCCCACAATTCCTCCTGACTACAAGGCATACTCATACCTTCAGGCGGCGCTCAATGGACTATATTCCCAACAGCTCCCCATTGCACTATAAATATATTAGGGTTGTTTAGATGCACCAGACGTGCGACTCTACTCGGAATGCGGAATGTTTATTGGGGGTTTATTGTCAAAAGAACAAAAGAATTGCACATTCCATTCCACATATAAGTAAACGCATCATAACGCATGGCATAAAAAAATCGCTATTTAGTAGGGTTATAAATCAGAATCCCATTCTAGAAGTTTGGGGAAGAAGGTTTGAAGATGTTTTTCTATAGTTTGAAGGATGCTGAATCAGAATTTTTGGGTCCAACCTCTGGGAAATGTGGGGAACATTGTAAAATAAGGGGTAAATTAGTACAGGTGTAAATTTGAAATCACGTCAAATTGCGTTTACATGTTAAACCAATGTATTTGTCTCATTATAAGAATTAAAAAAGGTAAGTTTGTATCTGGGTTCCGACATTTAGTTACAACGCTACAGCCGTGATAAGCTCATGTCATCTGGTGCAAAAAATCCAATGCTCATAGTTTTGTTAAAACGATGGCAAATTTTGGCACTGGTCATACTGAAGCAGAAAATTCATTTCAATTCTTTGGGTGACAACTCTGTATACAATTCGAGGTCAGTTTTTGTGACCTCTATAGACCATGTAGACCCTTGTTACGAGTAGACCCACTAATTACAAACCAAAATGCCAAACATTGTAAAATAAGGCAAGACGAACAATTTGAACCACTTTCACAAAATCGGAGCACTGGGTATTGTTACCACCAGGGTGGACTTTGATGTAACCTGTCGGAACCTAGACAAACTATATACTGGTGTAACGTACATTTAAATCATTGACTGATAGCAAATTTACCCCTGTACTAATTTTACCCCATTTTTTACAAAGTTCCCCACATTTCCCAGAGGTGGACGCAAAAATTCTGATTCAGTACCCTTCAAACTATAGAAAAAACATCTTCAAACCTCTTCCCCAACTTTCTAGAATGAGATCGATTTATAACCCTACTAATTTTCACTTGCATCAGCATCAAACTAAGCCGTCAACAGGAAATAATTTAACAACTGCCGTTAATTGATTTGCTACTAATTTGACCAAAAAACATTGACCGGTTAAGTCACAAAGAATTAGTCCTTGCTTAATTCTTGTCCATCTAGAAAACTCCTTTTATTTAAAAAAAAACAGAATGTATATGTGTGACAGACGCCTGAATATTATATTATTTTTCTGTATTATTTAATTAAAATCATGTTAATTGAATCATAATAAATTATGAGTGAGGAGAACGGGAAAATATGAAACTTGCATGTGTTTTCAATAAAGCTGACTTATTCTGATTGACCTAGTTTCTAAATGGACTAGTGTGGGAAACTTCCGGAAGAACATGTCAAGAAACGTCCTCCGTTATTAAGGACAATAGTGTCTTACATCTTCCATTCTAAGAATGAATAGAGGTGCTTTGGTAACCTATAGGATGCAAGATTGCACACCTGTTGATGAACAATAGACTTTGTGTAATTGCTTGTCACCACACTTCGAGCGCAGGATGCGGAAGATTGTGGACTTCCTTTAAACATGCTTCAGCGAACTGAAAGATGACGACACTTTGTCTTGTCTTCGCTGTTTGTGCACTCAGGGAAATTGTTGCTAAGGACAAATTGTGTTGCAAGTTATTCTCTGTCCAAGTTGTCAAGAGATTTCATCTAGGAGACTTCTCAAACAGAAGGTGGAGAACTTTCATAACATTTGATTTTATAAAATCAAAATGTATTATAATACTTAAAAGTTGTCAGAATCGTCAGCAAATTGGTGCCTTTGGAAAACAAAGGTTAACATTAAATTCCAGCAGGACATTGCGTCTGTACCAGTGCCAATCACCTTTAATGCCTGAAGTACCTGTATGGACCTATGTTTATACCACAAGCTGCAGTTATACTTCCATTGTTTCTCCAAGTCTACGAGTTTTTAAATTAATCGGCCGGTCTAGACCAAATAGTCTGGTTATAAATCAGAATCCCATTCTAGAAGTTTGGGGAAGAAGGTTTGGAAGAGTTTTTTCTCTATAGTTTTGAAGGGTGCTTAAATCATATTTTTGGGTCCAACCTCGGGAAATGTGGGGGGGGACTTTGTAAAATAGGGTGTAAATTTCTACAGGGGTAAATTTGAATCAAGTCAAATTGTGTTTTAATGTACACCAATGTATTTGTCCTCATTATAGGTATTAAAAAAAGTATATGTTTGTATAGGTTCCCACCTTTATTACATGGCTACAGCCTGATAAGGTTCAAGTCATTCTGGTGCAAAAAATCCAATGCTCAGATTTTGGTTGAAACCGGTGGCAAGTTATTGCTCTGGCCATACTGAAGCAGAAAAGTAATTTCAATTCCTTTGGTGACATCTCTGTGTACAATTTGAGGTCAGTTTTGGTGACCCCCCATAGACCATGTAAGACCCTTGTTACATTTTGCCCACCAATTACGAAACAAATTGCAAACATTGTAAAATAAGGCAAACGGAACAATTTACCACCATTTTTTTTATTTTTTTTATTTTTTTTACCCCCAGGATGACCTTGAACCTTAGATGGCTGTACCTGCTAACTAAAGGTCGAACCTAGCTAAACCTATACTTTTTTAAAATCCTTATATGAGACAAATACATTGTGTACATTTAAACAACAATTTGACTGAATTTCAATTTACCTGTACTAATTTTTCTCCCTTATTTTACAAAGCCCCCACATTTCCCAGATGTTGACCCCAAAATTCTGATTCAGACCCTTCAAACTATAGAAAAAACATCTTCAAACCTTCTTCCCCGAACTTCTAGAATGGATTCTGATTTATAACCCGACTAAAAGGACTTTTGCGATTTCGCAAACTAGTTAACTGTAGCCAGCAAGAATGTGGTCGCCAAATTTATGTGGACCTGAATTCACAAGAGACTGGTGGCGCACCCAACAAGAACTGTTGTATGATTTATATGAGGTTTCGCTGTGTTTATTTGATTTTTAACTAGTAAGAAGTATAGATAATAAATTTTTGCTTGGGTGTGTGATTGTGTATATTGCGTGATTAATTATGTATTAAAATCAGAATTTGAATTTACCTCTTGGTCAAGTCAATCTTCAGACAAATCGTAATTGTGAATTTTGTTTTATGAACCACGGGAGGTTACTTTGTCAGTGACTTTGGATACGTCTCGTAACATCTGAAAAGAATCAATTGAAACAGGTAGTTCCCAGCTTTGAGTGTCTACCTGTACTTTCTCTTTGTAGTTTTTCAGCAGAAAAAGCTACTATAGGAAAGAAAATGAATTTTAAAGGTTCTTCTAGTAGGACTTAGTCATGACTAAAAATTAAGGCAGGATTCCAATTCTTTGTGAATACCGCCATGTTATTTTTTTATAATTTTCAGTAACTACATGAATGGCTGT
>JAMKCH010012731.1:0-27591 GCA_023653785.1 Ophioderma brevispina
TGACAAAGCATTTTTGTAAGCGATTGTGATTGAAGACTAAACTAAAAGTTGAGTCTCCATGGAGAGAATTGAATAATGTTTCTGATCCATTTAATTGATGAATTATTGAAGCACTATTCAATACTGTGCTAATATTGATGGTTAACCATAAATACGGCAGTTTTTTAAAATTATATCGTGGGAATGAAATAGATTTAAGGGCTCAAATTTCAGGACGACAATGAGAAAAATACGGCCTTTCATCTGATATCATGATCGGAACCGCACCTTTAATATGATTCTGCAATCATACCGTTCCTTTTTTCTCTCTCTGAAACATTTTGTGAGCGACTGGATGTAAAGACTACTCTGGAAACTATTCTAAAAGTTGAAAGTCTCCATGGAGAGAATCGAGAATGCAAAAATGGCAAAGTTTCCATGGAAAGTATTTAGAAATTGCAAAGTGATGCATGACATGTCAATTATCCCATCAAAGAGTAATTAAATGAGTTAAAAATGCTTAGACAAACCAGTGGCCTTAATATGTTGTTAAGTTGTCAGAGCCTAAACCATAGGCCTACCCGACATCATAGCTGTGTCATTCGTATAATCTCTGAAAAGGAATGCCACACATCGCATTCATTCCTAATATTCCGATATGTTTTAGGCTCTGATGCGGTTAATTGATTTTTCTTTGAAATATAATACTATAGAATTCTTAAATGGTAACTGAAATTGACTTTACACTACTATAAAAAAAAATAAGGCTTAGTTAAAAGGCTGATGTTTATTAACCATAAAATCTGAAACAACTTACAAAAGTAAATCGTTTGCAAGCGACTACATTGAAGGCACCACATAGGCCTATATGATCTCGTAAAATTCACTTATACTTGTACTATAATTTGCATTTTTGTATTTCTCTGTTTGATGAAATGAGCAAAATAAATTTGATTGATTGATTGATGAACGTGGGGTCGGCCGCAAATTACACAAGGATCATAAAATACCAGAAAAGGTAAACTCTCCATAAAAAGATTCCAAAATTGGACCAATGTCAGTACTAGAATACCTAAATTATATTTTGGTAAAGGAAATGGGTGAATATCACAAAATCGTAAGAAATGCCTCACCTCTTCCCAACTATTGTCGCATTTCATATGTACTGTCACGATGAAGCACCCAAACTTGCAACCATTTTCGCTCTTTCTTTTATAAAGGCGATTACGTTTAACATAGGCCTATGAGTTTACTGAAATATTTGATCCCAGTGCTCGCTCTCAACTTGTAAGATGTATCTTGGCCCATGAAGTTGTGATTTTTGCGCAGTTTTCATGGAGAGATTGTATGGTTTACTGCCTCAGTGTCGTTTGACTATGATTCGGCGTACTTTTCAAACAAAGTCGCCTCCAAAATGAAAGCGGGTCAGAGCTTGCGCGTGGACCCTAACGAATTCAATGGATTGAAAAGGTCAGTTAACATTGTTCTGCTGTTATAGGTCAGGATTCTACTGTGAATTCTGTTTTGGATGGGTGATCAGTGGTCAATCAGGGTCCTATTACTTGGTAATGCATGGTAATACAATATTAGATGACAAGATGACTTCTAACGGATTATCACATAGCCAGTAAAGTGTAATAGAGCATCAGCGCCAGAAGTTTTTTTTGGTTAACAACGAGATACCATTCTGAACTACGGGAAATTCAGAGAAAAATATAACTTGTGCAAATAAAGTCTGGCCGGGGACCCGTTGTTACGTGTAGCCCCAGGAGAGGGGGTCAGTTCGATGGGGGTCCAAGAGTGTTGGAACTGCTCTAATCTAATATAAATATAGCTCAAATTATTCCTTAGGTAAGCAGGAAAGTAAAAAAGTCAATGTGGTCCCCGCGTGTGGTGCTTCCTTTCCAAGAATTTTGGGAAACTCGGGCTAAAGGTCATTATTGTTTATAGTAAAAAGGTCCACCTGTTGCAATTCCCAGATTTGTTTGTAAAAAATTTTTTTTTTAATGTTTAATGATACGAATCCAAATATGAAATGCTTTTGCATTTCGTCATCTTCTCCTGGTTGTTATACTAATGGAAGGGGTAAAAAATTCCCCTGTAGGACTCTATGGGGGACAAGGACCTTATACCCCTCCTTATGAAAGGGGAACCAACCCCTATTTCAAAATAAAAAGCAATTTTGAATAAGATCATAATATGTTTTTTAATATTTTTTACAAATAAATCTTTGTATTACAATGTTGACTTTCTGAACTATACAAAATGACCTTTAGCCTATTTTCCCAAAATATAATCTTGGAAAGGATGCACCACACACATTGGACCAATGGACTTTTTTACTCCTGTGGAACCTAACGAATAATTTGAGCTACATGTCATTAGATTTAGAGCAGTTCAAATATTTGACCCCCATGAGAACTTTACCCCTCGCCTGGGGCTACACGCAAACAACGGATCCCGGCAGACTTTCATATTCAAAGGTAGTTTTCTCTGAATATTCCCGTCGTATTCAGCTATGGGTATCTCGTCGTCTAACCCAAAACCTCTGGGCTGACTGGTCTATAAGGTTTCAATATTATTTCTTTCCAAGATTCGATCATTTTTAATTTACCCGAATGATTAGATAGTAGCCTAAATTGGGGGTGGGTTCCTTTTCCTATGATAATCATTCAACTTCATTAATGTAAATTCCAACTTTTTTAAGCAAGGGAATATTTTCAAAATACTTCTTATTCGTTTTAAAAATTAATTGTGATGTGAGGGGGTGTAAAGAAAATTAAAGATAGCACTCAATTTTTGGAATGTGCGTGTGCAGGTATGCGGAATTCCAATACCATGATTCCTTTTCAGTGTACTTTTCAGTAGGAAAATTTGAGCCACAATTATAGACCTTCGTTAAATTTATATCTGTCAAAAAAAAAAGAGTTATTGTTCTTGCTTCAAATAAATAATTTTAATCTTGGATTTGGACAAAATAAGAACTAAATTAGATTAAAAAGTATTTGCTATTTGGGCAAGTGACGTAAAGGAAATGTTATTTTGACCAAAAATGGCGTGTGTTACTTTTCCGGCTCATCAAAATATTTGTTGTCCCTAATTGAGAACACTCAGGTAGATTTTTATGTAACTATGTTGTTGTTTATCACCCTTCATATGTGGTTGTGAGTTTTTATGAAAAACAAGAATCTGCCCGGAAAAAATTGAGTAATGCACTTTAATGAATTAGAAAAGCCGGGTCTGTTAAACCCGGTTAAGAAAGTAAAATCGCGCAATCGTGTTATACAAATACAGAAAGTCGAGGTCTCCGAAAAAATTTAAGTTTTTGCGTATATACACAGGAAACTCCGACATCGGAGAAAACACAAAATCTGAGGTTTTTGAGGGGAACGGCACATGCCTGATTTGGAGTTATACGATATACGCAGAAACTTGAATTGGAGTTTTTTAAAAATATTAATTTATAAAAAAAAAATTATTTTAACATAGCAGACCCCGAATCCGAGTTTGCAAGTGGAAACAGACCCTCTGATTTTTGAGTTTTGCGTACTATACGCAGAAACTCTGAACATTAAGGTTTTAATTAATGAAAAATATTTTAAAAATTAGGGATAACCCACTGCAGATATTGGACGACTGGTGGACACAGACCCTTGATTTTGGAGTTTTTGGTTATTATGCAAGCAATTCTGAATTAGAGTTTTTTTTTAAATAGAAAACAATAAAAAAAATAGTGAATCCTCTGCGTATTTCGATACAGAACGGTTCGTATAGGGTTAGTCCACTTATCTCTTACTTCAGTCGAATGAGAACACAAGTAAAATACTAAGCTGGCAAAGCCACAAATCTTTTTTTGTGTTTTGTTCCTTGCCCCTTCTCCCCCTCCTTTGCTTTCTTTATTGCTTCCCTGGGGATTCCTTCCTCCCATTCCATTACCCACCGCTCATAGAATAACCAGAAAAAGTACTCTCCATAAACAGCATTCCCAAGTGACCAATGTCCCGTACTGAATACCTAACTATATTTTTGGTAAATAAATGGGGGTGAATAGCACCAATCGTAAGACAAGGCCTCCCCACCTCTTCCCACCTATTGTCGCATTTCATATTTATCCCGTACTGTCACGATAAACAAACACCCAAATTGCAACCATTTTTCGCTCTTTCCTTTTTATAAGGGGCGATTACGTTTAACATAGGCCTATGAGTTCACTGAAATATTGATCCCAGTGCTCGCTCTCAACTATCAGATGTATCCATTGGCCCATGAATTTGTATTTTTGCGCAGTTTCCATGGAAGATTGTATGGGTTAAACGGTTTACACTGGCCTCAGTGTCGGTTGTACTATGCTCGGCATACTTTTCAAACAAAGTCCCTCCAAAATGAAAGCGGGTCATCAGAGCTTGCGCGTGGACCCTAACGACTTCAATGGATTTGAAAAGGAGTTAACATTGTTCTGCTGCTATAGGTCAGGATCTAACTGTGAATTCTGTTTGTGAATGGGTTTAATCAGTGTCAATCAAGGGTCCATTACTTGGTAATGCGCGTAGGGTCGTTTTCGAAAATCCAATCTTATATTACCCCATGATTCGCTTATTCAAATACGGGATTATAACTTTCCAGTAAAGTCGTAATAGAGCCTCAGCCAAGAATGTTTGTTAGACGAACAGATACCAATATCTGAACACGGGAAAATTCGAGAAAAATATAACTTTTGCAAATATGAAAGTCGCCTGGAACCCGTTGTTGCGTGTATCCCCAGGAGAGGTGGTAAAGTTACTATGGGGGTCCAAATGTTTGAACCTGCTCTAAATCTAATAGAATCTAGCTCAATTAATTCCTTAGGTAAGCAGGAGTAAAAAAGTCCATTGGTCCCACTCGTGTGGTGGCTTTCCTTTCCAGATCTTTGGGGGAACATAGGCTAAGGTCATTTGTTATTCAAGAAAGGTCACCCTTTGCAATACCCAGATTTGTTTGTAAAAATATTTTTTTTATGTTTATGATCCTGACTCCAATATGAAATGCTTTTGCACTTTCGGCATCTCCTTGTTGTTAATATGGAGGGGTACAGATTCCCTGTAGGCCTCTATGGGGACAGGGACATTATACCCCTCCCTATGAAAGGGAACAACCCCATTCAAATAAAAAGCATATTTTGAATCAAGTATCATTAAATATGGTTTTTTAATATTTTTTACACAATAAATCTGGTATTATCAATTGTTTGACCTTTCTTTGAATATACAAATGACCGTGATCCTATTTTCCCAAATATCTTTGAAAGGATGCACCACACACATGTGACCCAATTGACTTTTTTTACTCCTGGTACCCTAAGGAATATTGAGCTACCTTTCATTAGATTTAAGCAGTTCAAATAGTTGTACCCCCAAGTAACTTTACCCCTCTCCTTGGGCTACCCGCACAACGGGTCTCCGCAGACTTTCATAATTTTTCAAACAGTTGTATTTTTCTCTGAATTTTTTCCTCGTATTCAGCTATTGGTATCTCATTCGTCTAACCAAAACCTTCGGGCTGACGGTTATAAGGTCTTCAATATTCATTGCTTTTCCAAGATTCGATCAGTTAATTTACCGAAGACTTAGAGAGTAGTCCTAAATTGGGGGTTCCTGTTCCTATGATACTCTTCTACTTCCTTAATGTACATTCCAAATTATTTTAATAAGGAATATTTTCAAAAGACATTCTTATTCTTTTTTAAAATTAATTTGATGATTTTTTTTATTTTTTTTATTTGATTTTACTCAATTTTATTGAATGTGCGCGTGCAGGTATGGCGATTCCCACACTCAATAGATTCCTTTTTATTTATTTGCAGTAAGAAATTTGAGCCACAATTAATAGACCCTCGTTAAATATTCTTATCTGTCAAAAAAAAGAGTTATTGTTTTGTGTTTTGCTTCAAAATAAATAATTTTAATAATCTTGGATTTGTGGACAAATAAGAAACTAAATTAGAATTAAAAAAGTCTTTGCTATTTGGGCAGTGAACCGTAAAGAAATGTTATTTTGACAAAAAATCGGCGGTGGGGGGTGTAATTTTTCCGCTCATCAAAATATTGTTTGGTCCCTAATATAAACTGTTAGTTTTATTGTAAATATGTTTTGTTGTTTTTTACGTCCCCTTCATATGTGGTGTGAGTTTTATGAAAACAAGAATCTGCCGGAAAAATTGCGTCAATGCACTTATGAACTTAGAAAAGAAGGGTCTGTAAACCCGGTTACGAAAGTAAAATATCGCGCATCGATACAAATACGAACGTCGCAGGTCCTCCGAAATTTAAGTTTTGCGTATTATACACAGGAACTCCGACATCGGAGAAAACACAAAATCTGAGTTTTTGAGGGAACGCACATTCACTGATTTTGGAGTATATACGAAGTATACGCAGGAACTTCGATATTGGAGTTTCAAAAAAAATATAATTATAAATAAAAAATTTTAAACATAACGCAGAAACCCCCGAATCCGATTTTTTTGCAGTGGAAACAGACCCCCTGTTTTTGAGTTTTTTGCGTAATTTTTTATCTCATAACCTCACTGCTGTACATTAGCTTTTTAATATAATACAAATATTAAAAATGATGGATAACCCACTGGCAGATATTGGACTAACCTGGTGGAGGCACAGACCTCTGCATTTGTTGAGTTTTTGTCGTATATGCAGCAATTCTGAATTAAGTTTTTAAAAATAGAAATAAAAATAAAAGTATTGAATCCTGGTAATATTTCGTACAGCACTGTTTCGTATAGGTGTTAGTCCACTTATCTCTCACGATTAGTCGAATTAGAACACAATCAATATACTAAGCTGGCAAAGCCAACAACACAACAGGAAACCATAAGTGTCTTTAAGAGACATGAACAGAAGGCAAAAAACTTAGTTTCTAGTTGCAGTCAATAAACAATAAAAACACAACATGCATTGAAACGTGATGGGGAGACAGTATCACGAGAACAGAATTCTATGAACTGTTTGCACAAAAGAATGCTTGCTCATCGTCCTACAGCCTTACAAGTTCATAAAGGTTAACATAAGAGTTTACGTTGAATAGTATCTTCTTTGTTTTCTGGCGAGAAGCCTTTGGCCCTATGTGTGCCTATCTCCATTCTAAGTAATCAATACCCTTGTCCTTTAGGGACCAGATACCATTGCTGAGTGAATGCCCAGTTTTTTTTAAATAAACAATTTTATTTTCAATAGAAATACTAAAAAAATTATGGTGAACCCCTAAATTAGGATTTTTTTGCGGTGGACAAAGACCCTCTGATTTTGGGTTTTTTTGCGTATTATCGCATAAAGTTCAATATTTGAGTTTTTTATATACAAACATAAACATATATAAATTATGCCAAACCCCGAAATCGGAGTTTTTTGTGATTGGGAAGCATACCCTCTGATTTTGTGAGTTTTCGCGTATTATATCATACACTCTAAAATATTATAGTTTTAAATCCAAATCAAAACGATTAAAAAATATGGACGAAAAACCCCGAAATTGGGAGTTTTGCGGTGGACATCGATCCTTCTATTTTAGAGTTTTTGGTAATACGCAAAAACTCGATCTTGGACTTGTTTAAATTAAATAAAACTTTAACATATACACCCCCGAAAATCGAAATTTTTGCGGTGGGCGCAGACCTTCCAATATTTTTAGTAACGCATACCTCCACATATTCGATTTTATCTGAGACAGTGTTTTTTTGTCAAAATTTGTGTGGGGACTGTGTGTGCTGGGGGCGAGTTTGGTTTATATGGGGGCGACTTGGTGTGTGTTTGGGGCGACTTGGCACATGGGGGCGACTTGGTTTGGGGGCGACTTGGTTTAACTGTGGGGGGGCGACTTGGCATGGGGCGCTTGGCCCGGGGCGACTTGGTGTACTGTGGGGAGCGACGTGGTTTACTGTGGGGCGAGTTGGCGTGGGGGCGACTTGGTTTGGGGCGACGTGACTTGTATCCGGTGTAAACAATGGCAGGGATGGACAGTTTCAGGAATTTCCTATTTGTTTTTCGGAGTGGGGACTACTCAAAATTTCCGCACTTATTTATTTTCAGTCTGTTTTGGGCCCGTTTTTAACATGCTTTTTCAGGTGATTTTTCATCACCATTGTGCTACTTTCACTACTGAGTTGTGTCACTCCACTTTACATAGAACAAGAACAATTTTGGGCAAAATGATTGTATATTGATTGGTTTACAAGTATTTTATCAGTGAAAATGAATCCTTGAACTGCATTCAATTTTTCTTTGGAGGGCAAGGCCAATTAGAATTTTTGAACTGCAAGTCATTACTCTTTGCATGCAGTTAAAGATAACAGGCTATTTTCCTTTAAATAACATGTATACACATTGTCATTTTTTTGTAGTTTGAAATTGGAAACCGGTGTGACTTTTACAGTAAAAAACCCCTTCATATTGTTGGTATTGTATGCAACACCCCGAAACAATGCACGAAATGGGTATATGTATTTAAAAATGTTTAACAAACAAATGGTTAATTAATATGGTAATTTGTTTGCTTTAATTGCCTTGGCTTTCACTCGTGGAGTAAAATGCAATTTTATATGAAAAGGTGATATTTGCCAAATTAAATTGAGGCAGTAAATGTGATTCCGTCCCGTCGCATTCCGCCCCGTCGCACAGACATGTCGTTAGTACAAAGTTGCGTAGCTGCTAATTAGTAAAGTTAAGATCCAACTTTCTATTGATATTAACAGGGATAGTTGACTTATATTGGATGTTTAAATTTCATTCATGTACCTCCTATAACTTTTGATAATAATTAGCAAATGTTCATTTTTGCCAAAAAATACCATGAAATCTCATCGATCCGATCCGGTGTCGCCATTTACATATATGTTACCGTGGCAACCATGTTTGACCTTGGTTTCTTCTATGTGTGGCCGATTGTTAGTCTTTGAGTTGCTTGTTTACATTAGCACATCAACCATTTACACAGGCAACTAGTAAGAGGTGGTGCAAAAGATCAAATTTTTCAAATTCCGTCCCATCGCATACGAATTTTTGGCTTTGGCCCGAGCAAAAAAAAAAAAAATAGGGAAAAGCACTGCCTCTCCCTGGTTGGGAATCTGATGCATTGACGCATAGCAAAAGACTTCCAAACCCAACCAGCGAGAAGGGGACTAAAAGAAGACACCTAGCGTTGATCCGCTCACCCAAGGGAGGTGGTGGGTGGGAAGCAGATGCCCATTAGCAAACAAACTTGCTTATGTTGCCTCAAACCATAGCCAAAACGTACAAAACACACACACAAAAGAGGATGAAAAACACAAAAAAACAAATCTATAAAGTATGAAACCAAAACCACAAATGGGTGCCCACACATGGAGAGCGAGATACGAGTATGACAGTCGATTGCTTTAAAAAAACATCACCAAGTTAAGAAACCTAACTTCCCTGTTTTTGATGAAATTGATAGTGTTTTCCCAGATTCCCAAATCTGTTTCATTTTGTCATGTACATCCTTAGGCATATGGTGTGTAAGCAAGCTTGAATCAATGAATAAATTAAAAAACCAAAAAAATAACAAGAAAAATAACAATAAGACAAAAACAACTAACAAGAAACTATTTCTTCAAATTTAATTGCATTGGAACGCTCATCATTTTGAAATAATAAATATGGCTACCAAATGTGACAATGTGAATCCTTCATTTAGACTTGCCTTGGTATCATCTCACTTGCTTGAAAATACACTCTTAAAGTCCCTGTAAAAATACAACAATGACAGGAAATTTCCTGTTTTCTTCAACTGTTGAATAACAGTTTGACCTGTATTGGAGCAATGGAGTGAAATTTTTCCTGTACAAGATGGAAATTTCAAAATTACCCGCCGGCCCTACTGTAAATAACTTTTTTCTGTGAATTTGGAAAACGGAAGTCCATTTGAAACTTATGACATCCCTCCTGTCATTCACATTACCATACTAAAAGCTTCATCATTGTATAACCGTAATTCTGATTAAAACTGATTATTTGTGTCGATATAATATGGACATAGTCTAAATATTTTTTCAAACCAAGTTTTTTTTCACAGATTAGCATATTTTGCCCACATAATTGTATTTGCAAAGTTATTGTCTATGAACGAGGTTAATGTATTATCTACGCCAACCTCGCTGACATCTATGCCCACGATGTCGACCTGCACGTTTCTTCGTCCTCGCTTCTCCTCAATACCATTTCTTCAAGGTACGTGTAAGCACTCTTATTTTATTTAAATTTTAAGATTTTTATTTTTTGTCTGTTTGTGTTTTTGTGTATTTTTCATGATAGGTCTACTAAGTCCTGTTGAACTGAACAGGCGTACTATTTGACTTCTCATGTTCTGCTGGTCTGGGCCTGCTGCCGAATTCGGAAGTCGTTATTGTTTAACATAGCATTCTTGGTCAGTGGGGGACCACAGAGCTAGAATATATAAAATCAAGAGGGCAACGCTTGTGTTATTGATAGGCCAGCAACGTTTAAATAAACCGATTCTCTTACACCTCGCGCGTCATCCACTTCTTGTTGCGCAATACCCCAGCCCCGCACGCGTCACTGTTACTACTGCACAAGCCATGCACGACAGTAGCCTAGGGCGAACTGCGTCAGCGAGTATAGTCTGTGCTAAGCCTCATTCAGGGCATGATGTGTCGATTTAGAAAATAAAAAATACCAAGTGTAATATGTGCACATTTAGCTTTTTTTTTATGTTGAATATGGAACGGAAAAATAACAACATGGCCCTCAGGAAATTCAAATGCACCGAACTTTTGACATCTAGGAATTTTCTATATCATCATGATATGCCGTCGTGCCGTGCAGCTAATTTTTATGACTCTATACACGCACGGCCACAAAATTTCTCGGAGCTGGGACATCGTTGCAGCAACAATCCATCGCCGTGTCAGTCGTTGCCACAGGAATAACCTCAACACAGTTTCTGAGCTTTCGACCGGGCAGTGACGTCACCACCGTGCGTATAGCTGGCCGCCTGCGTATAGCCTTGCCAAAAGAAAATGAAGATAAATTTCAATTTAGTTTAGAATCTTACTCACCAAACACACCATCCGTTTAAAATAAGTGAAATAAAAATAAATAAAATATGAAGAAAAAATAACAAAATCTTCTAGTCTGAAAACTCTTGTTATTTTAAAAAAACCAATCCAAACAACATTCAAGTCAAAATTTTTCCTTTCTTTTTTTTTAATGTTAAAGCCAATAGTTTGGGAAACCACCTTACAGCCAAAATTAAAACGAAATGGCAATTTCAACGAAACCAAAGCTATTTTGACATGAAAGTTGCTTGCAGAATGATTCCTAAATATCCTTGAACATGGTCTTTTCCAACCGAAAATTAATTGAACACAATTACATGATGGGCAAAAGCAACTAGACAAATGTTTTTTGAATTTGGGCTGGTTAAAATAAAAAAAGATTTTTCGTTCAGGGACACTCTGGTTGTTGCTTTTTATAAAACACTATATTGTCTTAAATGGAAGCGGTGTGTATACGTGTTTGAATGCGATTTGAAACTATGACCCGCTTATAGCCTACCTCTAGTTTTCTTTTAATAGAATAATAAAGAAAGAAAAAAGCAGACGACAAGTCATGATATGAAAGCGAAGAAGAGAAAAAGAGGACAGGGGAGGAAAGAAAAGGAAGCGAGGAGAAGACACACTCTCAGAAAAAGAAAGAAAAAAGAAAACAATGAACAAAAAGAAAGCAGAAAAGAGAGACCAACACACACAGAAAAGACACCCACAGAAACAACAACACAACAAAGAACAAAGAAAAAAAAAAAACTGAAAGGAAATAGAAGAGGAGAGGGGATAGGAGATAAAGAGAACGAGGGGATTCAAACAATAATTTTTTTTCTTTCCCGGTGAATCCCACAACATATGAAGAAGTACAGAAGGACAAGGATACACCTCCAAACCTATTCCTTGCAATAATAGGTAAGACACCTTGATTTGGGCTTCTCGTCACATGTGACAACAAGTGCAAATTTTGATTTTCAAGCCAAAAGCTGGTTCAGTGACAGTCGATCGTCAACTTTGTTATCTTTATTGATATGTAAATACCGGTAACTAATAGTCCAACCTAATCAAAAATCATGTTTAATGGAAACCGCAACTTGGCAAAAGTGTTTCCCAACGTAACTCATATTGTTTTTCCCCTCCCCCTAAAAAATGCATTATTGTGATAATCGATCAAAACTGGGCAATTGAAAAAAAAATAAAAAAAAGGTTTTATATCAAGTACGCAGAAATTACAGTCTTTCTTTGTGCAAATCTTGCTTTGAACATGACGAACAGTTTTCAATACAATTAAATGGGGCGTATTTAAAAAAGCGATGTTAATTTGTGTTTGTTTTGTTGGTTTAATTTATTTTCATAACTGATGCAGCATATTGTCACTGATCTAAGTCTGTTTTCAATTCTCAGGGATGTGAATGACATCAAGGCGATGTACCTTTTGTGTGACCAGGTGATAGGAATGCTACCCATGACATGTTTAATGATTGGTTACCGAGTACCTTTGTGCATTCATCTTTGGAATCGAGGTACCCACCACACTGATCTACGGTCCGCCATCACAATTTTAACCCTACGGCTTATGCTTGGAATGGAATTTTAAAGATTGTTTTTATACTTGTGTATCCCAAAGTGTAGCACAATTCCGACGCTAACCAATTAAAGGCTGACTCACAGAGATTTCGAAATATAATGGTTTTGGTAACAATTTAAAAATAGTCAAAACTAGAATAAAGATGAGATCTTAAATGCACATTTCCAAAGTTTGAGATGAATCGGATTTTCGTTTTGAGGCAGTATAACAGTAATGTATTGATACCTGCCCAAGGATTAATGTGTATAGCAGAAATTACGGATTCCGGAATGTTATAACATAAATTGGGATTTTCTATATGGAGGGCTTCCGATTTAGGGTGGCTGTGAAGTCGGAATTCAAATGTAAACTGTTTTTTGCCGTATCTTCTTAATTGTTGTTCCAACATATATAAAGTATTACATATTGAGAAGGAAAGACTCAAGGCATACAAATATGAAATATTTTCCCCCAAAATACGTATTTTTGAGAAAATCATAAAAATGGAGATCTCACTCATTTTTTTTTGGGTTCCCTATAAAAAAAATGTAGAAATGTTATAAAAATGTGCCTTGTTCGTATATGTATTACAGAGTCATAGTTCTAGGGGTCGCGGAATTCCGTTCTCCTTTTTCAAATTCTGCACGTATATCAAATTATTTGCCAAAAAAGCCAAAAACCGCGTGTTTCACTTTGGAACAAGCAAGGATTGTTTCAAAGGTTGAATAAATCCACCGATTTTTAACCAAAAATGAAAAAAACTAAAAAATACCGACACTAATTTTGATATGCTTATACGATGCATGTCATTTCTTACCCTGTTGCTGATATGATTTCGAGGAAATGGGGAATACCGAAAATCACGAAGATAGCGCCGAAAGTGAAAACACAGAGAAAATCGCCAGTTTGTCCAAATATTGTCCCATGTCGCTACACATAGAAGCTTAACTCCAAACACCAAGCGTTTTCATCTCTTATTCCTTCACACTGCCTTCTGCACCAGTTCAAATTGCTTCATCTGGATAATTATGATCAAAATTCAACATTATTTTAGAGGCTTCAAATCGTGAAATTTAAATCCCATTCTGTTTGCAAAAGCAACTCACGTGGGCAACCATTTAAATGCATACAAAGTTACCAGGGTGTGCGATATCGAATCGAGCATCCAAAGGCGTTTTGATGAGCTCATTAATCTGCGCGCGCGAATAGCACAGGCGAGTATTGCGCTAATATGCGAAATTACCCGGCCCCCACTTTGCAGTTCAGAGTTCAGCGCCATGTTGTATTGTTTTTGGTCAAAATGCGTAACATAGTAAACGTAAAATGAACAAAATATGAGGAAAACAATAAATATATATAGATTCTGTTAAAATATATGGAAGACACCAGTTAATTGCCGTAAACATGAAAAAACTAAAACTGGCCATTTTGACTAAGTTCCTGACACTTCACAGCCACCTTAAGCTTACTATTTCACACGTGATGAGTATATGGACAGCATTACGGTACATATGCAAAAACACGATTTGTTTGAAAAATGAGGGCGCCCCTCCTCGGCAAATCTGAGTCAGCCTTAAAATCGATACTTGTTTCTTTGGCAAAGATTCGAGTTTGTAGAATGGTCAGCACGGTAGCATTGGCGCTGGAGCGTCTAGCTTCATATAAATCTAGCTTTGAAGCACAAGTTGAATAATGACGACTAAATGTAAGGTAATGGTCTACCTAGTAGTTACTCTATTGGGGGTCTTTAGATGTTATGCCCTAGGAAGCCGCTAATTTTATCTTTCGTTGCTTCTTATTCACCAAAAAATGGAGCAGCAGCGGTTCCAAAATTACGGGTCAATCAAAGGCGGAAGCCAACGCAATTCTCGTCAATGACTTTTTAATAGCTTAAGTATTTTATTGTTTTTTCAAGCGGCTATTTTTAACGTTTCATTAAGTAAAAAAATACTAACATTCCACAAAATATAAAGCAGGGATTTTGCCAAGCAAATACACAAAAATTGGGGGAGGAAATTAAAATTGTTAATCTTAAATACAGTTTTAGATGTTTAAACAATGTACCTAATTTAACATAAAACAGTATTTAGACTTAAATGCTGTTTTCTCAAATAAATGGCCATTTCAAATTTTATTATATGGAAAAAGTTACATCCATTTATAAAGAAAAAATCAAACATTTTAGTGAAAAATCGCGTTTGTTCCTGGTTTTTTTTTTTGGCATAAATAATACAAATGAGACACAAATTTGAAAAAAAGGCTATGTTATCCCATTCATACGTTTGGACTATATGCTGGTTTAAAAAATAAAAAATAAATATAATTTGCTATTTGCAATGTGGGTTATAGAACTCCAATGTGTGTGTAATAGTTAAGAGGTTAATGATTGAATATTGGATTTTAGTGCATTGGCACAGTAAATTAAATGAAGCACCGCTCAGTTTGGACATGAAAATGGCACAAGCCCCCAACAGGGCACGCGCCGCACCCCCATAAGAGTATGGTCCAAAGGTGGACTCCGGTGCATTGAATTTTTTGCCAATGCACGGAAACTAACTAAAAAATTGTTATTCCAACGTCTCATTTTTAAACGTTTATGAATGAAAGGTTATTACAGTTGGCAATTAAATTTAGTAGAAATAAGTTAATTTTACTGTAGATGCACTTTGAAAAAAATGTGATGGTTTATTTGAATGCACATAAAGCAAATACTGATGCATGGACTCTTTATTGATTGACATATTTTAAAACCGATATAGATTAACAGGAAAGTCGCATTATTTTTACAGAAAAGTGGGTTTTGAAAAAATAACCCAATTTAAAAAAAAAAAAAAGGATTGGAAAATAAACAGGATTCCCAGTATTTTCACAGAAAAGGGGATTTTGAAAATACAGGATTCCTGTCTTTTGACAGAAAATGGATTGTTGGTAGGGAAGAAAACAGGATTATGTATTTTGACAGACAAGGGGGCTCGGGAAAATTACAGGACTCCTGTATTTTGACAGGAAATATGATTTTATAAAATGCTATGGGAATCGTAAATTTGACGATATTTTCCTGTCACAATCAGCTCCTGTAAAATTACAGGAAGTGAAAAAGTCTGGAAAATAACTTCCAGGAAATTTCCTGTATTTTGACAGAGTTATCTCTAAGAGTGTATGTTATAAGACGAATAACCTTAGTACCCAGGGGGCCACATGGGTTTACCTGACATGGAAATCTGTCATAGGTTGTGTGGTATCAATGTTGTTAGGGGGGACTTCCGTTAACAATTTCTAGGTGGACAACCCGAATAATATGCTACTCAAAACAAAATGGAGGCAATTTTTCAAAATGGCCGCCATTTTAAACTAGTTGACCATATCTCAGCCAACAATGTTGCATAGAGTTTGTGCTTTTTTGTGGCTAACTAAGTATTTGGGGTCACTAATTTCCACTGGTGCAATCAAGCTACCGCTTACATGTATCTGCCAAATATGGCAGCATGTCTTTCAAAATGGCCGCCATTCCAAGCTATTGAACATATCTCAGCCCAGAATGTACATAAAGTTGTATTTTTGGGTGGCTATACTCCGGTTTTTAAGGTCACTGAATTCCATTGGTTCAATCAAGTTACACATATAAATGTTATACACCTAATATTGCGGCATTTTGGTTCAAATGGCTGCCCACGTACTGCCATTTTACCATATCCGGCCCACAATGGCATAAGGTATGAAAGGGAAGGAAGAGCCTGTGAATTTTTGGGGGCTGTATCCAAGATTATGGGGTCAAGAATCCATTGGAGCAATCGGTTCATACTAGCATCATTACCGCTGCAAAACGGCCGTCACAATGGCTGCCATAGCCACTGTAATTGCAATATTGGTATTGCTAAATCACTTAAGTGCTAAGGTGTTTTCACTCACGTTGGTGCTAGGGGGGGGTTCCCATGGAACCCCCCCTAAGGAACCACTTTCCCGATGGAAATTTCAAATGAAACTCATACCACCTTTGAGGGGGCATCGCCAAGGCCCAAAGGTGCAATTAAATGAGTTCCGGTTTAATCGTCTGGAAATTAGTCAAATCATTGGTTTTTCGAAATGCTGAAAAATCGCTCAAAAAGTAGCATATTTTTTCGCGACCCTGCGTCCCCGCAACACACTGCAAATCATTTTGATGTTTATATCTGCTCTGAAAAGACCAATTTACACATATTTCACACAAACATTACCATTTTGTACATTCTTGTATTTTTGTGGGTGCAGACTTATTTGACATAGGTTTGTATAGCAATGGCGCGCAGTCGCTTGCTGATGGAAATCGCTTTTTTCCAGCACATAAAGGGTTAATTATTTTTCTGATTATGTAATTAATTTTGTTCATTCAATATGAACATACATAAGCATAAAATATTTCTGGCACCAGGGTTGGCTAATTTTAATTTTTAAATCCACACTCCCGTTGTTGCCTAGGGGGGGGGGGGGGTCCTAGGGACCCAAGATAATTATCTCTTTAACGTCCTAGAAGTTTAGCGTATTTTTTTATGGAAAGAAAGCGAATCAATAAGTTACACAATTACAAAAATTTAGAGTTCGAAAATATTTTCTTCACGACTGAGAAATCGCCGCAAAACAAAGTTTGGTACTATGGAACCCCCCCCCCCCTTAGGCACTTAAGTGTTAAGTCATGACCTGTCATGGTTTCCAGTCCATGCCTCCATTGAACACCATTGCTTTGGAAATGGTATGTCAAAACTCATTTGTGACAGTCTGGGGGCGTAAGAAACCTTACATTTTTTAATGGGCTTATGATATTCGACAAAACGAAACAAACGAGCAGGGGGACTCCATGCACCATTGGAATTAACGCTTTTCTTCCCGTATCATACATGTTTAATACTATGACGGATAAAGCTGTGTTCACCAATGGTTGGCACTGGAGCCTGTTTTTTCGTTGCGGGCCTTCAAATGTGCTAAGCATTAAATGAGCATGATAAAGCACGATTTATTTGATTTTTTAGTACTCCCCTGAATGATACTTCAACACCTCAAAATTTCCTGCCCTCTCTTTCAATACAAAGTCTGGCACGACATCCCTGTCAGCCACAGCCTGTCTTGCCATTGGAGGATCATCACGTGAGACTTCCACCTCACGTTGTATGCGAGGTCGCAAATCCTGAAGGTTATGCGGTGGACTGGTGTAAACTTTTTTTTCAAATATCAGGTGACGTCATATCAGGTGACGTGGCGGGCCATTCCACAGTATGATTCATGGCTACAACTCTTTTTGTTCCCAAAAAAGTTAATGTAGGCGATTTTTGATAGCAATAAGTCTGTGGGCAGGTATACCATCCTGTGCCCACCACAAATATCAGAAGACACCCTTTTGTTGCCATAGGAAATGTAGTTCAAGTGCAGGCACGGCATCGTGGTTAGTCATCTGGAGATAAACTTGCCCATTGACTTTTCGATCAACAAAGTAAGGCCCAATAAGCTCTCTATTGCGAGAGTTTCCGTAACCTGGCTCATCTGGCACACTTTTTTTCTGACACACTTATGAACCCTTCACGGGATAAAGCACAGGTGTGTTCCGTTAAAGTTTCCGAATTCATAAGTTTGTCAGAAAAAGGTGTGTCAGATGGGTCAGGTTACGGAAACTCCCCTCCATTGCCACAGAGAAGTATCCAGACTAAGTTTCTCTCGACTCATGTTTGTATCAAAGTTGAAACCGAGGGTTCCTGGTACATTCTCAATGACGTTGTGGTGTAACATCAACATTCATAAAAAAACACCTGCTTCATCACCAATCATGAAATGCTCTAGAAATCTCGCGTCTATCTGACAACGATCCAATAGCCACTCGGCAAAAGTTTGCCTTCTTCTGAAGTCATCGTGCACGTGCTGAAGTTGATGGCGAATGCACATTCTGTATTGGATGGGGTTGAACAATGAAAGGGCTGGGGAGTCCAAGTCCATTTCTTCTTGCAGTGGTTTCCCTTTGATGTTCTTGTAATCGACGTAAAACTGCCTTAATGTTATTGTTGTCAGTTCTCACTGTGCGTCTTCTCCCTGGGTGACCCTTGTTCCGATTAAGGCTTGTGCCATAATCTCACTATTTCTTCACATTTGCCCAGATGGCGGATCCCTGTAAGGAAAGCCTTCCCTTAAAGCATTTTGAGTAGCTTGTATGCTCTTTGTGTCATAAAATTTTGTCACAACGGACACTATTCCGAGTTGTAAGCCGCACCATGTTGCTACATAAATGTTTGAAGTATGAATGCATTTTACCATTGAATTGGCCTAATTCCTCAAGTAGATTTTTTATCACATAACCTAACAATGAAAACAGTTAATCTGGCCATAATCTTTCCACCTGTTTGCCAGATAAAAATAAGTAAATGCTGTTACCAACTGCTTCTCCACAAAAATAGCCTGGAGTGTACTGTGGGCCTGATGTTTCGATCCTAGCAGGATCTTCATCAAAGGCAAAATGACAAAACAGCAGATAAGACAACTGATATGATAAGTAACAAAAGAAGCATTCCATACCACACAAACAGCTTTAATGTGAGTTTTGACATGATATTTTCAAAGCTATAGTGTTCAGTGAGGCATGACTTGATCGAGAAAAGCTTACTGTTTCTATATAATACAATAATTATTATGGTCACACAGCACACAGTTTCACCAAATTAAGCCTTTGTTTCCAGATTATTTTTTTGGCTGGGAGCCCTGTTTATACCAAAACTAAAAGAGATGCTTTCATTTGATACAAAAGGTTATGTGTGTGTGTGTGTGTGTCTAGCTGCGTACTAAACTTAATACCCAATTGTCGGGTCCAGTGTTTGAAGACACACCAATAACTGTGGGAACACTATATGAATTGTGGGGCCGACAGCCGGTCACACAACTTATTTTCTCTGAAATGAAATTTTCACCTGATTTTTTGTTGTTTTCTTCATGCATATGCATGGTCCCAATTTTTAGGTGTGTTTTTCATAATGCGTATTTTGGTAGGTAAAACACAACACACACTTGTCCCACAATCGGGTTGGTTTTTTTAATAGCGCCCTCTGTTGATGACCCAATAATCATGTTTGGGTCCAAATTTCGAAACCAAGCATGAGGAGTCCTGTCTAGATCCAAAGGTGAGATCCGTATTTCTGAGTACTTACCATTAAGCCTGTACAAAATAATATAATTAAACCATGCACGACCAAGTAGCTGTTGGCCTTTAACATAGCCAGTACATAGTAGAGATCTTGCATAGATCTCAATGATTAAATACTATGATCTTAATGTAAACAATTATTCAGAATGATCATGGGTGTGGCAATCCAGATTTTGCTCCCGAATTTAAATGAGGCCATATTTGTTTTCTTATCTCAATAGATTTTTTTTTTAAATTTGATGTCTACCCTAGAATTAATTGGTGGAAAATGACAAAATTTTCACACACAAATTCTAAAGGTGGATATTAGTAGCAGCCACGAAAGCTCTGTTGAGGAGAAAACTGTGTTTAAAGATGTCAACAATCACATATTAGCATAAACCTTAAGTTGCATGGCCGGTAATAACCTGGAGAGGGGGGGTGACGATATTTTTGTGACTATGATAGTATAGCCTACGTGTATGATAAACCAATTTGAAATGTGGTCTAGCTGTTTTGAAAAACATCACCTTACTAAAGGGAACCAGGACCCAAAATAATGATTGTATCCAAATGGGTTTCTTATGCAGTCAATAGAAGGAACTTAATAGGAAATTTTTGGTAAAATTCCAGAAGCCCAAACAAAACACAGAGGATTCCTACTAGGCTCTTCTGATCCCATAAGCACTGATTAGAAAGTGGTCCCACAAATTTGGTCCACAAATACTGATATAGAACGTACCTGTGGCCGGTCCCACTAATTTGCTAAAGTTTTCGTATGTGTGTGTGTGTGTGTGTGTGTGTGTGTGGTGTGTGGTGTGTGTGGTTGACCTGGACCTAATCTTTGCCACTAATTGGCACAGTGGTGCTGGCATATTAGCAGTCATTAATAAGTTGTTACTCTGGACTGGGTGCCTCTCACTCAAGAATGTGATGCTACAAATCTATGCCACCTTCTATCTTACCTTCAACTTTCTGATATCCATGATTCGGTACTGAAATGAGAAGAATACGCCTTTTCTACATTAATTTTCAATCGCATCAACTGAAACAATTTGAAATACCAACAGTAGTGTTCTAAATCTGCTAAGTTTAGAACCATTCGCATTTACTTATCAAATTGTGTACGTTTTTGAAAATGAAACAATTGTGCAAATTGACTATTTACACGTTTCTGTTAGGCACCGTAAAATTAAACGTTCTCTAAAACAATTATTGCATTTCCAAACCTTATGGCACCATTTTGGCAGCCATTTTGGATAATTGTAGAGGTGATAAGTTTTTGCATTACGTGATTTGCTCCATGGATTCTTCTACGAATCAGAAACCTGGGTATAAGTCCACCAAATCACAACTCTAATGTCTTGTGGGCTGAAATATGGTCCAATTAGTTTTAAATGGCGGCCAGCCTTTTTGAAAACAAATGGCCGCCATATGGTATTTTTCATTTATATGTGAGCTGATTGCACCAATGATTCAGGGAACCCACCCCAAAAACCTTAGGTTTAAAATCGTCACAAAACACAACATCTCTGTTACACTGTGGGCTGAGAATCTGGTCATAATAGTTTAAAATGGCACCATTTTGAAAAATGACCGCCAGTTTGTTTGAGATAGCATATTTCAGGTTGGCCCCTAGAAGTTGTATGGGAGGTCCCTCTGAACACGTTGATACCAAAACAAACCTTTGACAGCATCCCATTGTAAGGTTGACATAAAAAAGTGGTTTTTGGCCCCTTGGGTACAAACTAGGTTGGGTTTGGAAAGTTATGAGCGAAAATGTGCCCCATTTTGGTCGGACCAATATTTAATTACACAGTACTCTCGGGACTTACAAAATCACCGTTAGCTCCCGCATCAAAACGGATTGAAATATATTGGCGTGAAACTTAAGATGGTTGTGGGAGTGAAGGCATCTTTTAAGATGAAAACTACATATCAGTAAATTCGGGCCATCCCCCTTTACGTGAGCTTTTTAGTACTGTCCTGTCCACCCTTCCCAATTACCCCTGCCACCCCTACTCCATCCCACCCCACTGCACCATCGCGTCACCCTTTATTTTACCATCAACCCCCATCTCAAAAAAATTAGAAGAAAAGAATCGCATGTCATAGACCTCATAAGTAATGGTATCACCATCTGCTTCAGTGTCTATGACTGGAGGGGCGGAGGACCTTTAATAGTAAACTAACTAAGGGACTCAATAAATGTGGGCGAATTATGTAAAGATAACATTTGTAAGTTGTTCCTTTGTATTTTTTTGGTTGTGATAATTGGTCGTGATATAAGAAACCTCAAAGTCAATCTGACTATTTTTTTAGGAAAATGTGTCGATGAATAAAGAAAGATAAAGTATTGAAATACGTGAACATATAGGCTTAACCAGGACAGTTTTGAATATAAAATGCTTGCAAACCCCAGTGTGGCATAGAGGTTTGTGTATATACTGTGGTATATTTGTTCTATTGCAATGATCATTTTAAAATTGTGCTGGCTAAGAAATTGAGGTTAAACAGTCTTGCCAACGCTCTCTCTCTCTCTCTCTGAGAAGCGAGGCAGTAACCACCTTCAGGATCATTATTGATTGATGGATGCATGCTGGTTTGCTTAGTTGATCGGTTGATTTAATCAGTCCATGAGTCAATTGCTGTGTTAAACTTCAAAACACTGCACTTCTGGTAATAAATATTGTTTCAGCATATTAAGATAGTATGTTTTGAATAACCATCCCCTTGGATATATTTCCATTAGGCCATCACGACAAGAGGATAACATTCCTTTACATTTTACATCGCTTGGTTTGCACAAAACTAGGCTGGTGTCATCTCAATTTCAATACGGCAGTCATGTTAAGTGTCTGCTAATCTTTTGCTTGGGGTCCTTTGTAGCTTTGAAGTTGGCTGCGATTTGAAACTTTAGATCCAATTGAGATCTAATGTTAACAGGAAAACTTCTGCTGGTATTTGTTATGTAATGTTTTGTATGTCGGGTCAAAGATCAGAAGTGCAAATAAGTTGGTTGACATGCCATGAACGAGTGCTCACTTTTCATTGCTTCAAAGGGGAGGGCTCATCCACTTGGATATAGAGCCAAATTCTGCAGACTAGAAATATATTTAACCTGATATTTTACAATGTTGTTTACGTTTGATAAAAAGAAACATAAGCAAATCAGTTCAAACTACTGTAATACAATAATTTGTTGGACAGATTGAACACACGCTGTGTAGACAGTGTGAACCAGACGGATCATTTTCACCTTGCAACATGGTATGTGATTGGTCCAGGTAAGTGCCAAACTACAGTGTCTTGCCAATGTGGTCGCACCACTTGCAATTTCGAAGCAGCCCAGCAATTTTATTAGACTGGTCACAGGAAAGCATGTATAGCCTCCCACCAGAATTTGCAAAGAGGGCATCTCTTTTCAAACGATAACTTTGTATTGCCGGTATTATTTCAACTATTTTTAAAGGTTGGTTGATTCCAGAGTATTTGCAGCTATCCCTCATATTATTCAACCAATAATAAATGATTTTATGCAATATGCCCTAACTGTAACCTTAATTCATTACCAATTAGCACCGTGGGATCAATATGAAAATAATTCATTAGGCAATAGTAGCATAGGTAATGCATTATAAAAATATACCACAGTTTTGTAGTGCTGTGAGGCCAATCAGAAGTGATCAAACTTTAGCCACAATCTTTTTTGTTGATTAAAAGTGGACATAAATGAGTTGTTGATTTTAAATTTGTAATCAATACTTGGCTTCAATTTAAGAAATAAAGTGCAAGTAGTTTTGATTTTACCTTTAATTTCCAAGGTTTTAGTAAATCATGGAAGAGACCTATTTTTTTCAGCCAAGGTCTTTTTATTCAGACACAAACACAAAACTATACTTTGACAATCGTTTCAAAATAAATAACCACTTTAAGGAGAATGTCGCAACTCTGGCTGAAAAACATTGTGGTAGAGAACACTAGCATACATCTGTGTTGTAATCCAGGGGCGGCACCAGGGTTAAATTCATAGGAGGGGGGCGAAAATCACAGGAGGGGGCGAAACATTAGCACGCATTAACCCTAATTTTTTACACCATTTAGTGTTAAAATCAAAGCGTTTTCAATCACAGTATTAGGCAGTCATCATAAAGAGAGATTGTATCTACTAATGATTGCTCGTACCAAGATTATCTTTTAACTGTACCCTTTCTTTCCTTTAACCACAAGACAAATACCTGACAGTAACACAAACAATGCCGCAGGACGGTAGTATCACATTTTTGATATGCATTCATACAGCGCCTTAGTCTGTATTGCCCATGGAAAGTTTTATGGAAGATTTATCTCGAAAAATAAAGAAATACAAAACACACAAAAATAAATGCGGCAGGCGATGCGCCAAGAGCCTCGCATGGATAGGGCGCTATAAACCACAGCATCGTTGCAGGGATGTAAGAAACAAAAATAAAGTGCAACGCGCCTTGAGAAAGCTACTGAAATCAAACAAATGCACAATTTTTTTTCTAAAAGGGAGTTTTGACATTGTGTAAAATGTTTTGCTAATAACGCCCCTCGTACTTTGTGTGGCATCAACCCCAGTGCTGCAGGTGTTGTAATAGAAGAATAAATACAACACAAGCAAATGCTATTCTAAAGGTGGCATTAGTGGGATTTGACAGACTAACAAAAATAGCATGTTGTTTTTGTAACAGAGTTGTCATTTTATGTCTATGATTACTTTCAGGCAGGGTTTATACAGAAAGGAAACATAATAGCTGCCACATAACAGTTTAAAAGATTGAATAACTACCACCTACTGTTTGTTATAGCCTATACCTTTAATGCTCATCTTTTGCCAATGGTTGCCTCAGAGAGAGGATATTTTTCCAATGCATCATGGGAAAAAGTAACATTCAGAGCCTGCAAAGTACAATTCTTAAACACTTGAGATTGTTGTATAATTTCATTGGTTCCTGGCCATGTGATATGAGACGATATCACACGTATGCATGAGAATCTTCAGTTTAAAAACTGAATTCAGTTGTCTTTATGGCCCGAATTTATGCATTTTTACTTATTTTCAGCTTCATTTTGGGTATTTTTGTTGGATTTCACTCATTTTTTTTCAGTTTTTTTTCTTTCTGAAAGTTCATTAACCCATGTCTGCACACAGTACAGCAAGGGGGTGAAACGCATTCAAAACCAGTCGTCCGTGCTGGGCGCTGACATTTTGAATATTGCACGGAATAATTATCAGTTTGGGTGCTTGTATACACACATAATGTCAATTCGATACAAACAATCCGCCAAAATATCAGTTGTTGGATGTTGGGTGCTATTGGGTGGTTAAATTTTGTCTTACCCAAAAAAAAAAAAAAAAAAAAATTTATGCATTTTTACTTATTTTCAGCTTCATTTTGGGTATTTTTGTTGGATTTCACTCATTTTTTTTCAGTTTTTTTTCTTTCTGAAAGTTCATTAACCCATGTCTGCACACAGTACAGTGTGTATGCATCAATGTGATACACAGACGCACTACTCGGGTGAATCCAAGGTACATAGTAACAACAGACTGCTCAATTCGAAAAGCTGGGCTTGTTTATTGGATAAAATCTATCATAATTATAGTAATATGTTGTTAATAGATTCTTATTTTGAATGAAAGTGTTAAAGAATGAGAATAAAGGTATTGTTTTTAGCCTCTGCCGTGTATCTATCTTGTCATATCAAACGGGCGACACCACTCTTTTAGCTTAACAACAACTCAGCTGGGGCCGGCACCCTTGACCTCAGCCGCATATGCTGGGATTGTATCCAGGATCGCGCACCCCTGGATACGCCCATGTGTACCTATGATGCACTGCGCGAGAAGTGCATACTGGCCACCCTTGACCTCAGCTGCATATGCTGGGATTGTATCCAGGATCGCGCACCCCTGGATACGCCCATGTGGTACCTATGATGCACTGCATGAGAAGTGCATACTGGCAACAAAATTCCAGTATGCACTTCTCACTTCCAGAGTGAAATACATTTGCCAACTTATGCACTGTGACAAGAGGCTTAATCACAATCACAATCCCCCAAAAAGTACAGAGGCTGTATATTAGCATGCAAAACATTTTACACAACAATGTCAAACTGCATTAGGAAACAAAACATAATCTCATACTCGAATAATCCCACCCTACGTTTTGAAAAAAAATTCAGGTAATGATACATATTCGTTTATTATCCCATGTTAAAAAGTCGACCTACGTGGGTCAATATTCAGCAACCCAATTTAATCAAAATACAAAATTCTTTAAATTTATTTATCTTGCTTAAGTAGTCATTAAATTTGTTTTTCATGATGTTTTGGACTGTAAAATGTAGGCCTTTGTATAAAATATTAATTTTAAGCAGAACACAAAATTCCAGAAGACATTTGTTATGTCATTTCTGGCTCACCGACAGATAAGTTCATTTTTGTCACCAATATTTCACATTTCTAAATATCAACAAAAGAATTCTTAATATGTTTAAAATAATTAATTAGGATAAATAAAGTTTAATTGGTTTAGCTTTAGAAAAAATAAGTATTGTAAAAACAAAAATATAACAGGGTCAGGGGAAACCAATAGTGCCAAATTTAATATGTATTTAATGTTTAAATGTATCAACATTTTCAAAGAAATATTGAGGTCAAAGCCAGGTCAAAGAACAGAGGTCACAAGTATGGCTGCTGGATGTCATTACAAAATGTTGGCAAGTTTGGTTCAATTCGTGTGACAATTTCAGGATGTTCAAAAAATTGTTTAAAAATGTGGATACCCTCATGAAAAAAAATGAAGATCAGAAAAAGGAATTTACATCACATTTAGAATTCTTAAGTTGATGGTTTGTGTTTGCATGTTGTTCTTCAAAGTTGAATTTTTCAGTTCAGACAAGATTTGTGCATTATCCCACCCCAACTTCCAAGAAATGTTCAAATAAAAAAAGTTGGGATTATACTCAGGTTAGTGTGGTTCTAGATTGAAATCAATAAAAAAAATGTGAATGTCTGTTGCACTGGTACTACTAAAATTCGTAATTAATAATTGCTATTCTGATTTGTATCAAGAAAGTTATAGCCCTATTCTGATTTGTATCAAGAAAGTTATAGCCCTATTCTGATTTGTATCAAGAAAGTTATAGCCCTATTCTGATTTGTATCAAGAAAGTTATAGCCCTATTCTGATTTGTATCAAGAAACTTATAGTCCTATTCTGATTTGTATCAAGAAACTTATAGCCCTATTCTGATTTGTATCAAGAAAGTTACAGCCCTATTCTGATTTGTATCAAGAAAGTTATAGCCCTAATCTGATTTGTATCAAGAAAGTTATAGCCCTATTATGATTTGTATCAAGAAAGTTATAGCCTATTCTGATTTGTATCAAGAAAGTTATATAGTCCTATTCTGATTTGTATCAAGAAAGTTATAGCCCTATTATGATTTGTATCAAGAAAGTTATAGCCTATTCTGATTTGTATCAAGAAAGTTATATAGTCCTATTCTGATTTGTTCAAGAAAGTTAAAGCCCAGGAGCTAGCAGACATTGTAACACATCTCGAGTACAAAAGGTTTGAGTGATTAAATATGAAGACAGCCTGACAGTGACCCCCAAAATGGGATTCTTAAGTGCTGCAAATGGTGCCTTAAGGAGAGGGGTCTAGACAAAAATAACACAAGGGTTAAATTTTTTTTAATTGATCCCAATCATTTTGAAAACTATACCGCATTATTTGTCTGACCTTAAGGATTAAAAAAAAGTATAGTTTGTACTATCTACAGCCAAACGTTTTGGAGTTGTAGGCTAAA
>JAMKCH010012732.1:0-56434 GCA_023653785.1 Ophioderma brevispina
ATACAAGAAAATGCATTATCACTTCTATATACCACCCAAACCACAAGTTTGTTTCCATGATACTTGGCGATGAGTATATGCAAGTGACCAGGCTCTCATATTAAGTTAGACAATACACGATGGATCGAATAAATAGGAACAAGCACCTGTAAGTACAGCAAAAATGTAGATGGGAATATTCAAAACGTCACAATAACCTAAGCATGCAGAATAAATAATCAAGCTATAGTCTTTGAATTGCTAACAGTTTAGAAATGAATTGCAATGTTATTAACTTAGTTTTGATTTGATGATTGTTTCATTAAAAAACACAAACTTTTTATTTTTTTTACGTTTTTTGAAAAAAAAAATAGTATAAAAATAAATACTAGGACCTATATGCTCCTCTTGTTTATTAAAATGTGACCAGGAACCACAAGGTTGCCTAACTCTAACACACGTTATAAAATTTCATGGATCTATTTGTGGACCTACTTTCGACTTAATAAAAAACGAGTCTTCTGCATTAAAAGGGACAACAAGGAGATTTTCGAGATACAAATCTCTGTAAATTCACTTTACCAACCGAGCACTTTCAAAGAAAAACCAAAAAAAAAAAAAATAAGTTTTGAACTTGCCTGCTGTTCCTGATAGGCCTCCATAAACAAGCCATACTCGGATTCTGTCTGCACGACAGAAAAATGACCAAAGAACATTATTCATGAGATGCTTTTCGCTTATTCCCTCCAGGTTTGATTAATCTATGGTAAAATTGTTTAAAAAAATGGGGGGGGGTTATATTGTGTAGAAATTTCCTCCATCTCTATAGCTTAATACATTAAAGTGCATTGTAAGATTTCACTTTCTAAATGTAAACGAGTGAGAATTTCCACGCCCCAAAAAGATGAGAAGAAAACTATTGCAAACCACTCAAAAAATGATTGTTTGTACTTAAAAGGAGTGGAATTTATTTTTTTCACCCAAGAGTGAAAATCACACCAAAATGAGTGGATTTCCACTTGTTTTCGTGTTGTCCTTCGTTAATTAAAAAGGTTGTCCTTCGTTTACTCATCAAACGAGTGAAATCACTCTTTTCGAAGCGAGATTTTTGCTCTTTTGAGTGGAAATTCCTCTTTTTAAGTAACCAAACCACTTGTTTTGGGTGGTTTAAAGAGTTTCATTCTTTAAGGAGTAAATTTTCACTCGTTTACATTAGAGAGCAAACACCTCCCATTTTGTCACAAAGGTAAAGCTTATTCACAAACATTTGAGTTGATCCCAAGCTTGTGGTTTGTGTTTTGAGCAAATGTTGTATCGCCCACGTTCCATAGGCTATTGTGCTGGCATTGTCCGTCTATAGACAGAAAATACAAAATTGCCAATATTCTTACAGATACGACCAAATGTGCATGAAGAGTGGTACACATGGAACTCGGGCCAAAACGGTTCAGATCATATATTTTTCGAGGGTAAATTGGGGGGGGGGATCAAGAAATGCCCATTTATCTAAACCATGAACATGTAATGAAGCGACACAGGGGACATATCTCACTGGGTATACATTTCTGTCAATGCTACAAGTCAAATCAACATTTTAATCACCAAAAAGCCACATTAATATTAATAGTTTTAGTATTTTTACATCTATTGGTGGTTAACATTTTTAAGGGAAAAATTTGGTTTTTAAAATTGTTTTCTCTAAAACAGTTCACAATAGGCCAGGGTAGAACACACCACGCTGTACACATTTTTAAGGAATCTTGAATTTTAAGAGCAGAAGCACTCAATGAGTACAATGGGCCGGGTCGTGCGCCAACAGAAATCAAGCAAATTTATCCCAATTGTATAATTTATGCTATGCCACAGATAAAACTAAAAAACATGTCAAGTCTAACCTTGAATGAAATTGTGGGTGTAGTAAAACACAAGGGTCATCATAAGTGGAGGAAACTGAATATATTTTGCATTAAAACTGGTTTGATACTCTATACATTTCTTTTCTTGCTTCAATGTGAAGTTCTTTAAAACACTTTCATCCTAGTAGGGAATTCCTTTGCATTGCAAACAAAAGAATGTGGGCCTTACCCAGGATGAAAGGTCTTAGTTAGGACAGAAAAGATTGATAGGTTTTCATTCACCTCAGTAAATGTTGTACAGGAATCAAGGAGGAGAAAAAAGACCTTATACACACGGTTAGGTAAGTAGACCATTAGCTAACCATTTTATACTTATAGGCCCGATAAATGTGAAAATGGGGAATTTTTTTGTACAGGAGTATATTTTAATTAATTTCATGTCAGTATTAATCATATACAAGATATATCACTCCGGCTACAAAATAATTAGGGTATTAAAATGCATAAAAATGGTTCTTGTTTGTATTTATCAACAGAAAGTAAATGACCTCAGATGACCCCAAATGACCCTTGTTTTGCCTTGAAATGATTGACATGACGTTGTGGTTCCATATCTTAAAATAATCAGTATTTATTTTGAAAACCTTTTTCTCCAGTTCATGGCTTTAAATAAAGAAATGCACAATTCTAAATATATGTCACTATCTGCTTAACTAATGAAAAGAAATCATATTTTGAAGTTTGCTGTCCATTTCTTTATTTTTACAGCACTTAGGTCAAATATGCTAATTAAGAGCAATTTTCATGATTTTCATTGACATTTTTGTTGTGAACAAAATATCTAGATCTGTATATCACCACCGGGCTGAACCTTGGTGGAAGGGTGCGGGCTACAGATTATCAAACTTATTCAATTTACAACAGTATCTATGCATTCTAAGTACCTACTTGGGCATAATTAATTAGCATATTTGACCTATTTTCATGATTTTCATTGACCTGTGAACAAAATATCTGTAGATGGACATCAAACAGGCTGAACTGGTGCTCTGGAAGTTGGGTGTTGCCCAGGGTATGGGGTGTGGTCCAGGGTGTTGGGGTGTGGTCTGGGGGTATTGCATGGGCTGACCCTTTGAGGGTGTGGTGTGTGTCCAGTGATATGGGGTGTGGTCTGGTTAATGGGGTGTGGTCGGGGATTGGGTGTGGTCTTGGAAGTATAGGTGTTGCCCAGGGTATTGTCTGTGTGGGTGGTGGGTGTGGTCCATGGGTATGGTCAGGGGTTGGTTCAGGGGTATGGGGTGTGGGCTGGGGTAGGGGTGTTGATCCGGGGTAAAGGGGTGTGGTTGGGGGTATGGGGTGTGGTCGGGGGTTATGGAATGTGGGGTGTGGTGGGTATTTGCATAGGGCTGACCTTGTGGGGTGTGGTGTTGTGGTCTGGTGATATGGGGTGTGGGTCCGTGATATGGTGTGGTGTCTTGGAAGTATGGGTGTTGCCCAGGGTATGGGGTGTGGTCTGTGGTTGGTCCATGGGTATTGTTTCGGGGGTATGGTTCGGTGGGTAAGGGTGGGGTCCCGGGGTATGGGGTGTGGTCCCGGGTATGGAGATGTGGTCGAGGGTATGGAGATGTGGTCCGGGGTATTGCATAGGCTGACAATTGCGAGGGTGGGGTGTGTGGTCCAGTGACTGGGATGTGGTCTTGGAAGTATGCATGTTGCCCAGGTGTAATGGGTTGGTTGGTCCTGTGTGTGTGGTATGGGTTTGGTCTGTGGGTGTGGGGTGTGGTCCTGGAGGTGAGGTGTTGTCCTTAGGTATAGGGGTATGGTCCTGGGGATGTGTGGTGTGGTTCAGGGTAATGTTGGTTTGAGGAACCATTAAATTAATATCGAATGACCTTTTGGGTCCTTCCTTCCTATTTTTTTTTCGAAACGGAAGAAAACAGCAATCTGAATTTCTCATTCACTTATGTGTTGTAGTTTCCGTAATGGACAGTAATTACTAAATACTCCGATTTTGGCATTATTATGGTGCTTTCAGTCTTATCAACTTGTAAGTTATTTCGACACCAATACTTGTTTACAGATGTATTTAAAATCTGATTTTTTAATTTTTTTTAATGTTTTTTTTTCTGATTTAGCAAATCACGATAGTGCCTTTAAGGTATCGAAATATTGTAATATTCTATATCATGTCAGTCTGGTCTGAGGTATGAGTAATGCCACCCTGAACGGGACAGGTATAGGTATCCTTTTTTGTTCATCCATGCACACACTGTACTGTACGTCTGAAAATATTGTGCCCAAAATCAAGTGTCTTCTGCTGTAGTAACTCATTATTTATGTACTAAGTAATAATTTAACCATTTGTGTTATGCAAGTTTTACAATCTTTTATGGTCTAGGAAACATTTATGTTTATGAGAGGCATTTTTGATACCACCAATAAAGAGTGAAAATTTATGGGTTGTATGTATAGCTTAATACCTAAGTGGTTAGGCAAAAACGAAGTTTGCCATAACACCCTAAAATTTGTATGCAAATTAGTGCAAAATTTTAATCTGCCAGCCAAATCATTATTTTCATTTACAATTTAAAAAAATAAAATCTGCTATTTCTTTGAAAAAAAAAGCTTTAAATAGTAGCATGTTGAACTTAATGCTGTTTTACTCTAAAATGAATACATCTTTAAAAATTCTGACTGACATACCGTAATATTTTTCCTCCATTACGGCAAGGTTATGGTTCTGTCTAACACCCCATAGCAAAGATATGTGTAATAAGGATCGGGTATGTTTGATAGAAATTGAATGCAAGATTTTGTCCAGGTTTACTTTCTATACTGAACACAATATAAGTGTACTGAATTTCTTCATGGCAATTTTTTTGCTGTCAATTAAATAATGTGATATTGTTATGGGCTGACTCAGATTTGCCCTGGCCCTCAATTTTCCCAATGAGGATGCCCTCAATTTTCAAACAAATCGTGTTTTTTGCATGTAAATAATGCTTGCGCGTATACTAATCACTGTGAAATAGCTAAGCTCAAATCAAAGTCTAAAATCACCTTTTTGTTTTAAAATTGCAGATCTGGAATTTTGTTATACACAGCATCCTATGGCACTGTTAAAGGCCGACTCGGAGATTTCCTGAGGAGGGCGTCCTCAATTTTCAAACAAAATGGGGGTTTTGCATATACATAATGCTTGACCTTATACTAATTGTGTGAAATAGCTAAACTCAAATCAAAGTCCTTCATATAGAAAATCACAACTTTGTTATAAAATTCTGGATCTGGAATTTTTGTTTTACACAGTATCCTATGGCACTGTTATCCATACATAGATTTTTCGTTTTCATGCAGTAAATATTTGATTAGTCTCAAACTTTAGAATTGAGCATTTTGGGTGAATATCTTTAGTTCCAGTTGACTATTTTCAATTATTACACAAAACAATATATTTCAAAATCTCTGAGTCAGCCTTTAACTACACACGTTTACTGCATCAAAATGAAAAACCTGATTCACCTCAAACTGTTTCATTAATATATTAAAAAGCAATTATGTTCAGAAATCTCTGAGTCAGCCTTTAAGTAGCCCGATGGTTGTGCAGAAATGTCAAGCAGATTATTTTTAACCCTCTTCACACTGTCTAATGAAAACCACTAAATATGTCCACCATCGATATGAAGAGATCAAATTGTCATTTCAATTTATCAAAAGTAATAACAATTGAAGCATGAAAAATAGTTGACTGATGTGCAAGTTTCAAGAGGAGTTTATGATTTGACAACAGAGGGGAATTATCCAATTGGCTCAGTTAAAGATCTATGGCTATAATACACTAATGGGTTTATTTACTCATTTATTAGTATTAAGGTAAATTCTGCATGAAACGGTAACTATGAAACCTTAGATTTGATAAAATTTGGGTATAGAATTATGGTTTTCTTAGAAGTTTTAATCAAAAATTCCAAAATGAAAGTGATTTTCACGATGCAAAAGCATTTTATTTTTTCATACACAGTAGAATACTAGAGAAGTGGAAATTTCACTATGCGTGGCATTGATTGAGTGGTTTTGATCAGCTAGTGTAGTGGTGGGCCATGTGAGGAGTTGTCACCACGTATGTGTGGGCATGGTTTACTTCCAAACAGCTACCATAACATCACTGAATTGATGAATAGCATGTACGTCATGTAGCCTATCTTGGGTTTACAGGATTGTTTTCCTCTTAGAACTTCAGCAAAATAATGTACCTTGTGCAACTCAGCAGCTAGCTGTACTTGTCCTCAAATGTTTATTATAGCGTTTGTCATAATCCCTTGGACATGAAGTATGCGCATGTATCTCTTTGCGTCAACGCCGCTTGCATGTAATCCAACAGTGCGTCATATTGACGGGAAAGAGGGCGTACATGGTTAAACATTTAAGGGATTTTGACAAATGCCATAAGATCACCTTACTGTGCAAATGATGCATAATATTGGTAATTATTTTTTAGAACTTGCAATGTATTACTGAAGTGCTCAGGACGGCGTTGTGGAGCGCCTAAGGCTGCTACAACTTCAAGTAAATCTAGAATGATCTATGGAGAGTTTAGTTTTTAAAGTAGGAGGGAGAAAAGCTCCAAAATAAGCAATCTACCAAAAATGGAAACATTTTTGGTTAGGTTTGAAGTGAAGGTTATTAATAATGTAAAAAGCATTGGGTTGAAAGTAGTAAATCACCGGCTTTTGGTCACAAACGTGACTGAAGATTGGCCCTTTAGTATGCTCATGTATCTGAAAAGATAAGGTTCTAACAGAAATATATGAATACATGTATTTTTATTTAAATATTTCTGAATTTTACTAAAATAGGTTATTATTGTTACCATACTTATTAGACACATGCTTACGAAAGAACAAACTGGATCCCGGAACTGCGTTTGATAAAATGATATTTTATTAAAGGCATTTTATTCCCTTTCCACCCCGGCTTTCCACCAATACATCAACACTATACGACACAAATTAATACTGTTATAATGGAAGACGGTTTCATTAAGTTCTTAAATGTTATTTTTCTTTTATTCAGTCAAACTATTGCCAAATAAGGAACGCAAGACCTTTTAATACCCTCCAGTGTACTGCTTGCTACCTGTAGTATTGCAACGGGAATCTGTACAAATCTTTTCAGGAATAGGTTACTCAAATTCCCAAACTTTGTATTTTCAGCTTGTTTTGGACCCTCTTTTTGCAACATTTACATGATTTTTTAGGTTACATTCTATTACATCTCTGCTGAGAAATGCAATCTGAAAGTACCAATAAGTTTATTATTTATCTTGGATTGTCAAGGATTCAAAATTTACATAATTGGGATTCTTTAAAATTCCCAAAAATAACATAAGAAATAAGGGTGAGCAGAAAAAAAATTCATTGATGGGCGAAATGTGTCCGAGGTCAGGAAAACTTAAATAATGGGCGAGGCGCAGCCTGAAGTCCATTTATTGAAGTTTTTCTGGCCCCGAGGATACATTATGAGCCATAAATGATTACTGCAAACCCTTTATTCTATTTATATTAACTAAAACAGCTTGATTTAATCAGGAAATGCACAACATTGGCGACCCATTATTGCGAATAATGGGCAGAGTAAACTGACAAATCAGAATGCTGCATTTTCAATAATGGGCTAGCAGAGGAATAGAATTTACACATACATTACGGGAAACATTTTCTATGTCACTCACTTTTGAATAGTGTTAGGTTGTAGTTTGTGTGGTGGTACAATAAAAACCACCACCCGTGGTACAAGGCATAATAAGTGCGGGCTCATGATGAATGACTCATTGGCAATACTTATGACTGCTATTAGCATGCAAGGCATACTTTCGCACCCTCTATATCATGTGCTTTAGAACCTCTAATCTTATATCTGGCAACTCAAGAAATATAATTCAGAGTAGATGGATTCCATTCACACACACAAAATTTCTAAGATTACAGTTTTTGCATGACTTTCTGTGATTGGTCATCTTAAAATGCGATCAAAAGAGAATACTTGCGTGCTTATTTCTCCCAGTGGCTGCACAATTAGTTTTGACACTATTATCTTTTTGTATGCAGAACAAACATGGGAATCAATGGTTTGGTGCCTCTACCAAAATAGGCCGTGATTGTGGTATGGCACCAAAACCAGTGATATTTTTCGCATTGCTGCGAACAAGAGGGGGGGGGGGGAACAAATTATCATTCAGTAGACATGAATTACAATATTATAAACTAACTGAACCTTATTTCAATTCTTCGCCTCACCAGCTCAATTTTTTACCTTTCTACTTGAGGAGTAATGCTTTTTATAGCGCTACACGCTACAGTGCGGTCCGTTCGTATGGCGCTTACATAGATACTAGATTATGCTCGGGAGTATCTCTCCAGTAAATTGGAGCGCGCCACGCTATGATTAATATTAAAGCGATGTATATACGGGATATATAACCGTATTCCTCAGGAGATTACCGAGTAATACGGAAATATCTAAAAAGACTATCAACAATGAAACTTATCAATTTCATGTCTACTGAATGATAATGAAGTATAGAAATTTCACTATGTCATGTCTATTGGTCATCTTGTACCATGTGGATGGACCTAGAAAACTATCTAATGAAATGAAAATAAAATGCGGAATTTATAGGGCCTTTAGGTATTAAGTTCAACCGGATTCACATTTATTTCGCATACCACTAGAAAATCAGAATAATTTTTGTTTCGGCAAGGGGCCGCGGTTAGGCATTCAACCTTACCCCAATTCATGTGAGATTCCTGTTTTTCCATTACATCCTGACCTTTGAACCCTATTCCACACTCCGCTCTGTATGATTATGTTAAGTTGAGAAAAAAAACTTACTCTTTGGAATTAATCAGGTTGTGTTTTCCCACAAAATATACATTTATAAATTTTAACTCGGGTAAATAATAAATGTACATCCACCCCCAAAAAAGTTAAATTTTACGGGGTAAGAGAAAAAATTCAAACAAAACAAATTCTGGGCATTAAGGAATTAAGCAAAAATGTGGTCGATCACATTAATTTACACACACTCAACTCAAATTATTAGAAATTTGGGATATCCCTCCATGTGAGGGAGAAAACATCAGACCATGATTGGGTAACCCCACTAAGAGACAAAGCTGGCAAACTGTATATTTTACGAAAAAATTAGTACTGCATGATAAATATTCCAATATGCTCTTCAAATTTACCCATGGATTAGTCTTAAGAATGCCTTCAATATTTTACACAGAAATTACAATCTGATCTTTTATGTATTGAGTACAATGTTGAATAACACTTTTGTTGCAATTCTAGGTTCTTCTTAGTGTGTCCACAAGTCATTAGTAATGGCTTGTGGTGGTGTCAGGATTTTTTATTCAATATGATTTGTGTCAGTGATCGAGGCAGAGTGTATCATGATACGAACGCTCATAACATGGCCCCAAATTTTGAGAGTGGGGCGGATTGGGAACAGTCAGGGGGGTACAACCTACTCTTATTCGACACGGACTGCGATGTACAACGTCGGTCCGTGTGTACAGAGAGTCGCAACTGAAGGCTTAACATCCCCTCCGAAGGACGGGATACTTTCATGATTCATTTGCCCAATTCCAAGTGAACCATGGAGGAGAGCGGTATTCTGTATTTAATCAATAGCTCGTATACAGATTAAATCCAGAATTGAGCACCCAAATAAATCCCAGCAAGTGACCCCACCGGGATTCGAACCCGGGGGATTTTGGTAAATTTGCGCCACAGGCAAGCACCCTAACCACTAGGCCACGCTTTCCCACTCGATTCTAGGTCAAAACACAAATTGAACGTCTTTTTTCAGGAATACAACTGTCAAGTGAGACACTATCAAAAAGGTCATTTGGCCTTTGTGGTAAGGCATTTTTTTCGGGTTAAGTGGTTTAATGTTGAGGAGTTGCCCCCCACGGTATTGAGTTCAATGACATTTAGGTATGAAAAAAATCGCCTTTTATATTTTTTTCAGTTATGTTCAAAACTTGTAATCTTTCATGTCAAATACAAAATTTCTTAAAAATATCATGTTTATGATAACATCTATCATCATACTAACTCAGTTATCCTTCAGATGATCCGCCTACAATTTGCCATGTGAATGCATAAGGTCATAGCGGCAATAGCTGCCATTTGTCAGAAATTCCCATCAAACATACTATTATTCAAGTCTTTGGTCATTGGCTCGTGAAATGGTTCTTCAAGCAACTATGCCTGAAGAACCATTTCAATAGCCACTGACTCAAGGAAGATGTCCATCCTAATACTGGCATTACCCTGATCTTCACATGGCACTATGCAACTTATTACCCTCTTGCACTTACTTGACAAATTATAATACATTTATAATGAAATTATCACATACATTCTTGATGCTTAATTTAACCAAGGATTTTTGTATATCTGGAAGCATATATCTCAGGATTTTTAATCCAAGCTAGGAATTGGCCATGGAAATTAATTTAGCACCTGTCTTGATTAATTGTATTCACAGGAAATATTTTAGTTATACAAACCCTCAATTTTTTTCATTCAGTTTTTAATCTTTTAATAATCAATACTTTACAATAAAGTAAAAACATGTATGAGTGTTAAACCCCAATTAACTTACAAGATCATCATCCTTTGCAGGCAAAACATATCCAGTTTCCAGTTGCTTTTTTTTTAATTTGTTATTTTGTTTTTGCCTTGTTAAAAAGTATATGTAACTTTTATTTAACACATAAACACAAAATTTGACAAAAATCCTGAATTTTTTATATGTTACAAAGCAATACTTTCTTATTCCAAAACCAAGAGAAGAATCGGTGCTTCCCACATGCATTGCTTCCATTGGAAGTGTTTGACAGGTACTGCTGTGAATCGTTACAGATGAAACACTCTTAAAATGTAAGTTTGTGATCAGTAACTGTTAATTTAGCCCTGTTCATCACTAACGATTCACATCAGTACCTGTACAAAAACTCCATAGGAAGCAATGAATGGTGGGAAGCTACTGAAATCGTTCGCTTCCAAAACCATTGAAGCTGAAGAATCAACTCCACTTGAGGGTTATTTCTGAATTTTTAGTCGACGAGTTGTATGTGGCCTATCCACAAAAATCCAGAGAAAGAAGACTAAGAGCTGCGGGTCATTTTTTATAGTCGCCAAGAAGCGGCGGCTAGCAGTTCAGGCTCTGGGAGCCAAAACAAGGTATTACTGCACAGGATATAACATATGAACCCCTGTCTAGAGACAATGGAGTGAAATGTGTCTGAGCTATGGGAACACCCATGACTGACCCACAACAAAGTCTTTAATTTGGTTTGTTCTGTATTGCGGTAATCTATTTTGATTCAATAGAGTTATTGTATTAATAGTTGCTCAGCACCATCATCTGGACACCGGCATTGTTTTGAAGAACCCCCTCATTCCTTCAACATTGAGATTTATCTGTTTTTTCATACTTTGAATACACATAGACACATTGCAACAAAACTTTCCTCAAGTCTAACTTCAATGAGGGATTATACGCTTTTCCATCAGGCATTCTAACCCCCTCGAAGAGCCAACGAGAATTTCACATAACAGGTATCCCTAAACAAAGTGAAATTCCTGATTTTTGGCACTATGTAAGACTTTCCATCAAAAATATCCCTATCTGAAAGTAATAAGCTTAGATATGTTTCTTTTGTATCAAAAATTAGGGAATTCTAATTACGTTAAATAGGAGCGAATTCGAATTCAGCCTATTTTTATATTGAAAATAGGCGATCAAAGTTGCTTTTTTAACTCTTAAGACATTTTTTGTATCCACATACAAGTAGAATCTTTTGAGTGTCCGAATCTTATGAAATTACTATTATGACACAATATTTGGGTGCCTCAAATCTCTCATTGCACCTTCAATTCTTCACACTAATTAATCATGCATATCATATGAAGTGAAGACACTGGTTTGCATTCATGTGGAAAATGCCTCAACCTCTTTGTTGACCAGTACAAAGTCAATTCCCTTGTGCAACCCACCACCCCACCCACAAAAACACAAATACTCCCCATTTCACAAAACCAAACACGTAACCCTCCATCTCACCTCTACTGACTCTAAAAGGGGACATTTTACTCCTTTGTAAAATAATATTTCATTATTTAATTTGGTGTCTTTTTCCCTGTATGGTAAATTTTAATTTTCGGTGCTAACTGAAATCAAAAGAAAATTTGGTTCTGGAATGGGAGTTTTGATATGATTGCTTATGCCAAGGATTTTAGCCATCCTTATATATTGTTTACAACAACATTACTAGGTATCAAAATTAAGCTTATAATTGCACAATTGTGAACTAACTTCTTCTGATGACCCTAGTAACCAACACCACAAACCCAGTTCATGCACAACAGACAGAATTTATCTATAACTTGTTGTTCAGTATATTGTTCCTGCTGTCCTCCTCCCATCACCACCCCACCACCCCCACCACAGGCTAAAACATAACTTTGTTCACATTCTTTTAACATTATTCAACAGGAAACAGGAAAATTTTTATTTTAAATTATAGTAGACTTTTAACAATTAATTACCCAAGCTTTTAAAATCAATTGTCACTCTGTTCCTTTAATTGGTTTGAGCAGTGTGAATGCCTATCACATCAATAGGCCTATGCATGCGATGTAACCATGTTTTATCATGTTATATTACCTGGCCAGAAACCAATGAAATTGCATGGATTTCCTTGTGTTTAAGAATTTTTGTTATGATAAATATATATTTCAACAAAATTGGACCATTCTAAACGTCTTAGCCTAAAATACCAAATCTAATATTCATAGATAAGAAACTATACATTTTTGTCCTTATGAATATATGATTAAATTGTTTTACATTTTAAGATGATTTCCCACATATCCACATGAATATCCCACATTTTATACCAGTCGCCTAAAGACTCCACAATTTATATCAGTTGCACCAAAAGACCCAATTTTTTTCTGCTCTCACCAATAGACTTCATAATAGGCAAATACCCCACATTTTGGATTTAAAAGGCAATTTTGAAAATTTACAAACTATTTATTTGAGAAAATTTCACTGAAAGACACCAAATGTTACCATTTTTCACTGTAAGATTTCTAATTAATTTTATATCACTGTCACCAAAACACTTAATAAACCCCAAAATAGGCACACAAGGTCACCCAAGTTCTTAAAGACACCCAATTTATCCCTTTCTCACCAAAAGACTCACTTTTAATTCTTTGTCAATGAAGGACTGCCTACTTTAATGCATGCCCTGTCACTGATACATCCCCATCTCTAGAGTGATAAGCACTCATATGTCAAATTTATATTTGATTTTACCCCCTACCAGAAACACAGAACTGCCACTCAATAATGCACATCAACAGATGCCACAGATACATTGTTGTCCTTCAAGAGGGGGGTAAGGGGGGGGAGAGAGAGAGAGAGAGAGAGAGAGAGAGAGAGAGAGAGAGAGAGAGAGAGAGAGAGAGGAAGGGAGGGAGGGAGGGGAGTCTTTGAGAAGCGCACTTAAAACTGGCTGGTTTTAAAGATTGCAATTGGCAGTGATTTATGAGTTGCATTGGTTCTTTTAAAACAGCACTGTAGACTGAAATACCTATGCTAATTATTAACTTCATATTTGTTTTCATTTTTTGTCCAATTCTGTAAATGGGAGGTAGAAATTAAGAATAATATTAACACCATAAACAATCACAGTGGACAAACTAAAATCCTCTGATCCCAACACTGCTACACTTGTTCTTGAGCTAGTCTGTATGCATACACACTGCCCTTTTCATGGTAATGTTGACTAGCATTCTTATCCACTCGACGTTTCTTGGCTGGGTTGTAACCTTCTGAGACATCCATGCTGTTATCCGGTGGTGGACCGTACCCACCACCCCCAGGGGTGCAAATGCGGAACACGTCCTGCAGAGGAGAGAAGAGAGAAAATATCAGCATAGAAATGATATTTCTGATTGGCAAATGGTAACTTCCCCCGATCAAAACCCAAACTCAAATATTGCCATAGGAAAATTGCCTCAAAACAGTTGGTGCCCTCTCCATCAATGAACTGAAACATGGTGAACTATAGATAGAACAATTGAATTCATGCTTCCCTCCTTTAGTTGAATGCCACACACAACCGTTTTTGTGCTACTACAACTGCTTTAAGTTATCTTTCACAGTCATGGTCCTTGTAAGTACAAATATGCCTGAACTGAATTAAAATGCTACAATTTTGACAGCTATATTTTGTCAGACACCTTGTTGTGTTCTGGAAAAGTTAACTAATTTGATGAATTCTGTTCTTTTTATAAACTGCCCACTTTCTCCATTAAATATTTTTGGTTAACTTTTGGGTAATATCTACTTGAAAATTTGTCTGAATTTTACAGGCACTATTGCCAACTGACATGCTGTTGTATAGAAAGAAGTTATTGGAATGGAATAGAATCAATGCCAATCAAGAAAACTGTGCCTGTTGTTTTACCTGATACATGTGCAATTTACATCATACATCCAACTACTTAAAAGATAGTTATTTACTGATCATATAACTCACCCCTGCATTAGCAATGATTGAACACTTTCCACCTAAGTTGATAGTTCTGCCATCACTGTAAATGAATAGGTTCCTGCCATTGGCTCCAGGTTCACCACCTGAAAGAGAGAGGGAGAAGAAGTCAGTATGGTTACACAGCATATTGTTACAAACACCCCTGATCTTATCCAATCAACTAGACCAATGTCAACTATGATGAAAATGAGATCTAGTCAAACAACAACAAACGGGGTTCTTCAAACCAAAGTTGTAGCACTGCACTCAGCAGAAGATGCTTACAACCCAGGCCTGTTCATGTGCATGTAAAATGTTGATTTTGTGTGTGTGTGTACAAAATTTATTTTGTTAAATTCATTCGGAAGGCAGCTTCATTGTAGACAACAGTATGGGCGTGAAGTTGCATACTAATGCAATTTTATTGCTGAAAGTCATGACCAGGGCGTCTAGTTTAGGAATCCACAAAGCGCCACCTTGGCACCCTTGGGCAATTAGAATTGTTGAGGTCACAAGTGACATAAGGGGACTAAATTTGCAAAATGCTTCAATACAGTTATTAAATATTCCAACTCTTCCCTAAGTCCAAAGGAGTAAACAGTCAGTTGACATGGCTGTTGGACTGGAGGAAGAATTTGTGACATTTCGTAACCCAATGGGGCGACAGTGTAGTCGCTAGTTGACTCTTTAAATACACAAAAGGGATTGAAATTTATGGCCTGGTCTGACTGCAATCCTGCTTGATCTGCATCAACGTTTTTTTAGGACGTGCACAGATTGGTGTATCCTTAATATTATATCAGCTTACTCTGTCTTTTGGCAAACGAAAACGAAACAGAACTCCCATTTGATTACACGCTTTAATTCCGTATGCCATCAGAACAAGAATAACGTGTGTAATCCAATGGGAGTTTGTTTCGTTTCGCAAAATGCAGAAAGCCTTAATATCAAGCCCAGGCTTATATACTGCGTTCTTTCCAGCCTACTGCGACTGCCCCCCCCCCCCCCCGACTTGGGACGGGCGGTGGTGGGTCGAAATCTCGAGTCAGCCTTTAACAAGTATCCCAAGACATGAGGATTTCCATATTACAATCTTTTAGTTAACAAATACATGTAACAATACGCTCTCTCTCATAGAAACTTTACCTTTCATTCCATATAAGGTTTATTACGCTTTCTTTCCGACGTATAGATATTGTCAGAGGTCGTCTGTAGATCATTCTCTGATGACCCCATCTCCACCACAGTACTGACCTCGTCCACCAGTGACAGGAGGATTGAGTTCAAATCGATTCAAGATTACTGGATACCTGAATAACAGAGGATTGAAGAGAACCAAATTAATATTAAATGTTGGGAATTTGGCAATACCTTACAAGTAGCCGTATCATAACAAGCATCGTTGTAAAATGTGGGCAGCATTGTAAGAAGGGAATAAACCCATGGTTAATCATTGTTTTTAAAGGCACTATCAATTTTTTTGAATAACCAGAATACAATAAAATTCATAAAAATCAGGTTTTGAATTTTTTTTTTGGAATAAGCATACATGTAATAATAAACATATATAAAATGCGTACAAGCATTACAGTTCTTATGATAATCATTTATTGTGACTGCCTTTTAGCAAAGTAGCAACAAGACAGGTATCTATGTAATTGTGAAGCAGTCAACACTTCATAACTTATGTCTGCTGTGTGATGAATGTGAGAAGATGTTAAGTGCAATAGCTGCCATGTGATACACTCTGTGTGCTGTCCTGTATAAGGATAACTCAATTATTATGCTTAAGTCAGTGGCTCGTGAAGTGGTTCTTCAGGCAAAATGTTGCTGAAGAACCATTTCAAGAGCCAGTGACCAAGGACTTGGCATAATGATATGTTTGATGGGCATTTCTGAGGAATGGCAGCTATTGCACTTACGACCCCATTGCACTAACATGACGAGGTGTATTACCCATGTTATATGTGATTTAAGACATGGTCTACATCAATTAAATGGTTTCATTTGGAATATTTTACGGATGTATGAAACAATAGGTATGCACCAGAGGGTGTGGAAAATCAATGCATTGTTGCTTTAACAATGCACATTTATTTGCAAATGAAAATAGAAGTTGCCGTAAACTTAAGCACTATCTCTCACCCTTCGTTCCAGAATTTTCTGGGTCTGCTTATTATGTATTGGTCATGTGAACATGAACACCACTCTTTCCATCCATGTTGGACCCTGCATGGTCATATTGGTACAAAAAAAAAAACATTGGCTCAAATATTAAAATGTCAACAACGTCAAAGAGTTAGCAATTGCTCTCAAAACCAATGGCATTTAAAGAGACATGAGGAGATGTCCAGAAAGAAGTGCCCCAATTTCTCGAACTCGGTTTGTTACATTTTTGGAAGGTTTACCAATGTATTAGATAACACTTGAAGTGAATACGCCGTCTTTATGTAATAAGATGATGATTTAGTAGTTTCTGTCGTTGCACGACAGAAAGTCAACCAAAGCATGGTTTGCTATGGGGAACACTCCGGATCAGGAAAGTTTAAAAACAAGGTTGCGGTTTCCTTTGACACCTGTTTGGCCAAAACTTCCAAACGTTTCGGTAGGTGGTCTACACCCGATCAGTGACAAGTGAAATTTGAGAGAAATTCCTATCCTAAAAAATCTCCTCCTGTCACTTTAAACAAAAAATAGGGACGCACCGAATAGGTCGTCCGAATATGTGGTGATCCCAATGACCTTTTCTCCTGCTCATCTGTTACCGGCCACATAGATCCCTAACATACCAAGTATGAACTGATCCATCATTGCACTAAAAAGCTAGACAACATTTTACACCAAAAGTACATACACATGCACAAATATATGATCTAATGAAAACCCCTGATGAACCTTGACCTAATGTTTACCCCACATCGACCCCTTGTCCATTGTATAAGCATACCAAATAGAACGTGATCCATCACTGCACTATAAAGCTAAACATTTTAACCCCAGGATGATACCAATGTTTGACACACAGCCAAGACGGACACCCCTCAATCATGCTGCCATAAGGTCTTTCCGAGTATCTCGGATGACTAAAATTGCCAACATAGAATACATACTCTTAGGTCCGTTCATCACTTGCTGCATCATACATTGTGTGCCAATATATCAACCAACTTTCTGCTGCATAGCAACTTAACTGCAAATCCAGTTAAAGGTACAGCGAGAGATTTCACATAACAAGTTGTGCCTCTAAAGAATGAAATTTGGTATTTTTTTTTTTTAATTTTTTAGTTTTTTTCAAAAATAACCCTATCTGGAAGGATTAAACTGGGAATTATTTCTTTCTTTGCTACACCAATATCGAAATCTCTAATTTACTTCTTACTAAATTTCAGCCAATGTTTAATATTGAAATTAAGGCAAATCAAATTGGTCTTCAAGGCATTTCGGTAGCCAATACAAAAAATCTATTGGGGATGATCTATATTAAATCACTACATACAAAACAATGTATAGCTGCCCCAAAATCTCTTGTTGCACCTTTAAAGAATTTAAAAACTTTTTTGTATCAAATTTAAGGATAATTAATGGATGAGCATAGACATGCACATGGTGCTTCTTTCTGGCATGTCATAATGGAGGGATGTTTCCAACAGCCATTGAATTACGGGATCCCCAATATTATTTTTCAATTACAAAATTCCTTCTTTGCGACGGGGAATTTTAAGCTTTATTAAGCCAATATTCAAGCAAATTGTGCACACAATTTTTTTTTGGAAAATTGAGGAAACACTTAAAATGATGTGCTCAATCAGGAACAACCCATCAATGGGGAATTGACTGTGGGCCGTGTTGCCGATTACCATAAATCAGATTGTCATGTTCATTCATTCACACTCCGGTGTTGGAGCTTCCGCTGGTTGGGAATATTATCATTGCTTCGACCAGCTCCTGTAAGAGACCATAAAACGCCCATAATTGCACTGGGTACACAGCAACCAGCTATGCTACGCATAATGAGCTATGCTATAGCAGCAGATATGTACTATGCAAATAAGTGACCAAGTTTTGACGCAATCGTCCAATGGCGGTGCCTGAGGTGTCACCAATTGCTGAGCACTGTCAGGGCCTTGCCTCAATGTATTCGCTGATGGGGGGCGGGGGCAGCAACTGGCACAGATATTGCGATCATGTTTCAAAGTTTAGATATTTCTGTGGATTGATGGGGAGTTCTGGTCAAAGGACAATTTGACAGCAATGTTGGTGTGATTTAGGGCAATTATAACAAATTTACATGGCATACTAGGATAAACAACAAAAACAAGAAATGGACAAGAGATTACAAGTGGTGCAAACACCAATTACTGGCAACCAATCTTGGCACTTGAACCTTTTGTAGGCACCTGGTGCAGCACCATTGACATCTATTAATGCATTTGGCACAGGTGGACAATATCATGAAGGTCACATCAGTGGTGCAATAAAGTGGAACCCAAAGTTAACCATGAGAAGCAACCTCAAAAGAGCTCCAAATGATCTTTGATGAGTGTATTTATCTATTTAACAACCTGACCCAAAGGACATTTTGACTTATGTATGTTGAACCTGTGTATGACGTCTCGTGGGACGCCAGGAATTACCTTTCAAACACAAATGAGACGTGTGCACAAGTGATTCATGATTTTATATAATAAAACAGTTTTAATGATTTGAATTGAGTTCAAGAATTTGGTAGTCCAAAACATTAATAAATCAAAATTACACACGATATTTAAGATTATACTTAGTTGTAAACAAGATGTCCATAATATCCACAAGGAAGCGTTGCAGTTCAACGATAACCTGTCCTCACAGCGAAGACTCCAAAATGACAGCATGCAAAGTCAGGCTTATAAATCCTCGGCAATATGCCATTGGAATTTCTCAGTCCTGAAGGTAATCTTGTCCAGCAGTTCAAGACGACAAGGATACATGAAGTCCTAGACGATAATAAATCCACAGTTATTCGGTCCAGATAATCATAAACCACGATTTCTATCGTCCACATTGGACTCTTATTTTGATTCCCAGCACTTTTGGACTTCAAAGACTAAGTAGAATGATTACAGCAACTCTACTCACATGGATTAATATCCTGGCACTAGGTACTGATGTTGCTCTTAATGCGGAGTCAAAACTAGTATCTTCTCAGCTTACTGGTAGTAGTGGATGCTGGAAGAGAGTCCTTCCAGTGAAAGTATTTAACTACTCACAGATAGATTCCCCTCTAACAATAATCATTACCATCATCCTCATGCATAAACATAACCTTACACTAGCTGACCAATGGAATTCATTTACCCGAATATTCTTCCCCATATATCAATTTGTGGGGAAATTCACTGATATTACAATGTTTGAACTCAAAGCATAAACAAGTTGATCAGTTTATAAGTTGGGGATTCCCCAACTCCTTCATTGTGCAATCTAAACAGGTGCACTTAGCAAAACAAACTAGGGGTTTCCCCTTTCTCTCTTGTTTAGAGTAAAACAAGTATTTTCCTGTGAGAAATCTTCTCAAATAAAATGAGAAATAATATTTTTTAAAGTGTAACGGAAAAAGGAGGCCATAAACAGGACTCGAAAGAGCTGCAAGCCTCAAATGAAGAGGTCATGTTACTCTTTAGTGCTATTTTTGGACCTATCCTCTTTAAATGGGAACACAGTAGAGAAAACTCACCAAAATGGCACACACATTAAGGCAATGTCAGTGATTTGCAAATCAGAAAAAAAAACACCCTCAGGATTTTGCCACAAGTATGATATCTAATTTACCCTGCAAGTGAGAGGACCAAATGCAACCTAATAATGACAAATAGTTTAGTATTTTTGTCTTACGGACAATACAACAACACGTAATTGAATGGAATATTCATATTCTGTGCACACTGCGTGTTCTCCTTTCTGTTCCCTTGTAAGTTGGAAATATCCCTTAATATAACCTTCACCTATAAGCTCTTCCTGCAAAATTTCAAATATTTTTTACTCTGTGGGGGGAGGGGGTCACTGAAAGTGTCTTTATATATGCATCCCGGAATAATGATTCTGAAACATGTGAGGGGAGACCCAAAAAAACTCATTTAGATTTCATTGTAGACTACAATGCCAAAGGTTACAATAAACTGTTTACAACTGACCAGAACACAACAAGTGACCAGACAGACAGACAGACCAACGACGAGCCATTGGCAACATATGGCCAATGACAGCAGTGTGTATGCAACCATAGATACTTACGGCACCACTTCCTCCAGATATTGTCTCACAATATCCCATTGTACTATCGCCAAATGTAAATACATTCATGCAGCCCTGAAATTAGCATAAAATTAACATATTCAATGCCGTCTTTGGGCAGGTTTGGTACTTACAGCTCCAGCGCCGCCGGAAATGGTTTCATAGTAACCTACAGCCTCGTCTCCAAAGGTATAGTTATTCATGCAACCCTGCAGAATTTGGCCATAAAAAAAGAATGGTTGCAATGATTGAAGCAATGTTTTTATGTACATGCTTTTGAAGGGACACAAGGACAATTCCAGAAAAGTGCATGCCATTTTTTTTCATACACAAGTTTTTTGCAAATTTATAACAAATGCTTACCAATATATTAACTTACACCTAAAATGAATAAGCTGAAAACATTTAATAAATGTTAACAACTTAGATTTTGGTATTCCTTTCTCTTTTTGTCCTATATACAACCAAAACTTATCCAGTTGTTCTCCAACTAGTCAAGCATAAATTCAGGGAATTTGGATCTCCCTGTGTCCCTTTAAATATAGGTATTTCATAGTCCCTGGGATTGCTCTTAATAATTTTCAAAATTATGATATCAAATCTGAACACCTACTGGTCAGCATCGTGATCTGACCAATCACTGTTGAGTCGTGACAAAATTTAGTCGCAGCAGTGGACTATGAAACAACTTTCAGGGTTTACAGAAATGTTAGTAAACTTTGCAGGCTGTTTTTGCTTTACCTTTCTTATATGCATGGCCAATCTCTCTGTACTGTAGTAGCATTCAAATTGTATAACGTCAAAATTGAAATCTAGCAATCTTTTCGGTTGAAGACAAAGCTTAATCTTGATCTAGTTACCGGGGGGATCAATGCTTTATTCTGTTGGAAACACCGTCACAGAATTCTATTTATAACCAGAACAGTGGATTCTCCTGAAATGGCATAACCAGAATTGAGGTGCCCAAAAGTATTATAATGAGCATACGCACTTCATCATCATCAGTTAAAGTCCTTAAGCATTTTTATGAGACACACAAGTACTTTGTGTTTATTGCTTTAGCAAGTGAAATCAATAACAACAACTGATGCCACATGCTACCACTTTGACTGAAATCTCTTTTCTTAAGCAAAATTAACAAGGGTCATCAAGAGACTTTTGGTGCATTAAGAATGCAGGAATCTTTTTAGATGCATGGTTTCTTTCACTGATTGGTTTTCGCATAATTATTGCAGAAAATTAGCCGATCAGACAATGGAACAATGGGGAAATGCTACACTGATAACGTGCAAAGCACAGTATTTTTGTGCATGTGCTTGTGTAGCAACAGTTACAGTGAGCTCAAATCAGGGAACAACAATCAATGGGAATTGAATGTGACTGTCTGCCGATTCCCATAATCAGATGTCATGTTCATTCATCACCACTCCGTTGGGAGCTACGCGGTGGGAATATATCATTGTTCGACAGCTAAGAGACATAACAACGGCACCATAATTGCAATGGGACACAGCAACAAGCTATGCTACGCATAATGAGCTATGCTATAGCAGCAGATATGTACTATGCAAATAAGTGACCAAGTTTTGACGCAATCGTCCAATGGCGGTGCCTGAGGTGTCACCAATTGCTGAGCACTGTCAGGGCCTTGCCTCAATGTATTCGCTGATGGGGGGCGGGGGCAGCAACTGGCACAGATATTGCGATCATGTTTCAAAGTTTAGATATTTCTGTGGATTGATGGGGAGTTCTGGTCAAAGGACAATTTGACAGCAATGTTGGTGTGATTTAGGGCAATTATAACAAATTTACATGGCATACTAGGATAAACAACAAAAACAAGAAATGGACAAGAGATTACAAGTGGTGCAAACACCAATTACTGGCAACCAATCTTGGCACTTGAACCTTTTGTAGGCACCTGGTGCAGCACCATTGACATCTATTAATGCATTTGGCACAGGTGGACAATATCATGAAGGTCACATCAGTGGTGCAATAAAGTGGAACCCAAAGTTAACCATGAGAAGCAACCTCAAAAGAGCTCCAAATGATCTTTGATGAGTGTATTTATCTATTTAACAACCTGACCCAAAGGACATTTTGACTTATGTATGTTGAACCTGTGTATGACGTCTCGTGGGACGCCAGGAATTACCTTTCAAACACAAATGAGACGTGTGCACAAGTGATTCATGATTTTATATAATAAAACAGTTTTAATGATTTGAATTGAGTTCAAGAATTTGGTAGTCCAAAACATTAATAAATCAAAATTACACACGATATTTAAGATTATACTTAGTTGTAAACAAGATGTCCATAATATCCACAAGGAAGCGTTGCAGTTCAACGATAACCTGTCCTCACAGCGAAGACTCCAAAATGACAGCATGCAAAGTCAGGCTTATAAATCCTCGGCAATATGCCATTGGAATTTCTCAGTCCTGAAGGTAATCTTGTCCAGCAGTTCAAGACGACAAGGATACATGAAGTCCTAGACGATAATAAATCCACAGTTATTCGGTCCAGATAATCATAAACCACGATTTCTATCGTCCACATTGGACTCTTATTTTGATTCCCAGCACTTTTGGACTTCAAAGACTAAGTAGAATGATTACAGCAACTCTACTCACATGGATTAATATCCTGGCACTAGGTACTGATGTTGCTCTTAATGCGGAGTCAAAACTAGTATCTTCTCAGCTTACTGGTAGTAGTGGATGCTGGAAGAGAGTCCTTCCAGTGAAAGTATTTAACTACTCACAGATAGATTCCCCTCTAACAATAATCATTACCATCATCCTCATGCATAAACATAACCTTACACTAGCTGACCAATGGAATTCATTTACCCGAATATTCTTCCCCATATATCAATTTGTGGGGAAATTCACTGATATTACAATGTTTGAACTCAAAGCATAAACAAGTTGATCAGTTTATAAGTTGGGGATTCCCCAACTCCTTCATTGTGCAATCTAAACAGGTGCACTTAGCAAAACAAACTAGGGGTTTCCCCTTTCTCTCTTGTTTAGAGTAAAACAAGTATTTTCCTGTGAGAAATCTTCTCAAATAAAATGAGAAATAATATTTTTTAAAGTGTAACGGAAAAAGGAGGCCATAAACAGGACTCGAAAGAGCTGCAAGCCTCAAATGAAGAGGTCATGTTACTCTTTAGTGCTATTTTTGGACCTATCCTCTTTAAATGGGAACACAGTAGAGAAAACTCACCAAAATGGCACACACATTAAGGCAATGTCAGTGATTTGCAAATCAGAAAAAAAAACACCCTCAGGATTTTGCCACAAGTATGATATCTAATTTACCCTGCAAGTGAGAGGACCAAATGCAACCTAATAATGACAAATAGTTTAGTATTTTTGTCTTACGGACAATACAACAACACGTAATTGAATGGAATATTCATATTCTGTGCACACTGCGTGTTCTCCTTTCTGTTCCCTTGTAAGTTGGAAATATCCCTTAATATAACCTTCACCTATAAGCTCTTCCTGCAAAATTTCAAATATTTTTTACTCTGTGGGGGGAGGGGGTCACTGAAAGTGTCTTTATATATGCATCCCGGAATAATGATTCTGAAACATGTGAGGGGAGACCCAAAAAAACTCATTTAGATTTCATTGTAGACTACAATGCCAAAGGTTACAATAAACTGTTTACAACTGACCAGAACACAACAAGTGACCAGACAGACAGACAGACCAACGACGAGCCATTGGCAACATATGGCCAATGACAGCAGTGTGTATGCAACCATAGATACTTACGGCACCACTTCCTCCAGATATTGTCTCACAATATCCATGTCTATCGCCAATGGTAAATAACATTCATGCAGCTGAAAATAGCATAAAATTAACTATTCAATGCCGTATTTGGCAGGTTTGGTACTACCAGCTCCAGCGCGCCGGATGGTTAATAGTACCTACGGGCCTGGTCTCCAAAGGTATAGTTATTAAGTGCACCCTGCGAATTGGCCATAAAAAAAGAATGGTTGCAATGATTGAAGCAATGTTCTTATGGACATGCTTTGAAGGGACACAAGGACCAATTCAGAAAAGTGAATGAATTTTTGGTTCATACCAAGTTTTTTTGAAATTTATAAAAAATGCTACCAATAAATTAAGTACACCTTGTTTTTAAATGTAGCTGAAAACATTTAATAAATGTTAAAAACTTAGATTTTGCGTATTCCTTCTCTTTTTGTCCTTATACAACCAAAACTTATCCAGTTGTCTCAACTAGTCAAGAATCAAATTCAGGTAATTTGGATCTCCCTGTGTCCCTTTAAATATAGGTATTTCATAGTCCCTGGATTGCTTCTTAATAATTTTCAAAATATGATATCAAATTTGACACCTACTGGTCAGCATCGTGATTGAACAATCACTGTTGAGTCGTGACAAAATTTAGTCGCAGCAGTGGACTATGAAAACAACTTTCAGGGTTTACAGAAATGGTAGTAAACTTGCAGGCTGTTTTTTTTACCTTTCTTATATGCATGGCCAATCTCTCTGTACTGTAGTAGCATTCAAATTGTATAACGTCAAAAGTGAAATCTAGCAATCTTTTCGGTTGAGACAAAGCTTATATTGATCTTAGTACCGGGGGGATCACGTGCTTATTTCTGTTGGAAAACACCATTCAGCAGAATTCTATTTATAACCCAGAAACAGTGGATTCTCCTGAACTGGCATAACCAGAATGGGTGCCCAAAAGTATTATAAGGAGCATAAGACCACTTCATCATCATCAGTAAAGGCTTAAGCATTTAAGATTCACACTAGTACTTTTGTTTATTGTTTTAGCAAGTGAAATCAATAACAACAACTGATGCCACAGGTTATTACTTTGCCTGGAAAGCTCTTTTCTTAAGGAAAATTAACAAGGGTCAACAAGAGACTTTTGGTGCATGAAGAATGCAGGAATCTTTTCGATGCATGGTTCTTCCAATGATGGTTTTCGAATAATTATTGCAGAAAATTAGCCGATCAGACAATGGAACAATGGGGAAATGATACACTGATAACGGCAAAGCACAGATATTTTTTGTGCATGTGCTTGTGTAGCAACAGTTACAGTGTACGGCTAGTTACGCAAAAAAAGGGACTACACACAAGATATGAAAGAAATCAGCTACTTTGCTGGCTTATTCAATAAACATAGGCATTTGCCTCTTGGTTTTATATAGAATTCTGCTGGAAACACCTCAAAACCTCCAGAGGTAAACGGATAAGATTCAAATTCATGTGAACTCTGCTCAATATAATAAAATTAAGAAACTGCTGTTGTGTCAGACAAGTAATCCCAAGACTTATCCAATATGATAAAATTTCAAATTTGGTAAGTTACCATTACTTTGAAATTTGATCAAAACTATTTCATTACCATAAAGGAAACTGACCACACATTTGTGCAGATTAATAAGGAGCGATGGTGCAAGTGCAAGTTAGTGACGACAGCTGGCGGTTAATGAAACAAGTGGCAGGCAACTGATACTAGGCAACGCTGCCTTAAAAATTTACCTTTCCAGTTTTTTACACACGATAAGTGTTTTACTGCCTTATTTTCCACTAAGCTCCCATGATTTAAGCAATATGCAAGATGCAGTAGGGAGGAATTTTGAGCAAAATAGGTATTAGTCATAGTTGGCCTTTTTTGCCTTTGATGGTTCAAAATTGGATGAAAGCCATGCCAGTGCTCAAAGGTTCAAAATTTCTTATTAAAAAATACCAAAAGTGAAATGGATTTGAATAGTTAAAGTACGAACCATTCACACGGATTGTGTCTGAGCAAGGAGTAGTTTAATTTTCTTATCGGTGTTCACAAACAATATGTTCATTCCCGTGTAACACTGCGCGCCGAATTTGCCCCGAAGGAAAATGCAATTCTAGCACCATAAAATCCTTCATAATCAATTTTCCTGGTACCTGTATTCAGTAAGTTATTATCCAGAAATGTAACATGATTTTCCAACTTACAATCCACTCATGTTTTAAATCCAAGATTACGTAGTTAACTCACAAACACCCACGGAAAAGTCACATGCTATGGGCACAACCATATGTTATTAGTTTTGTGTAGATCCATCTTCTGTAATTGCAGTACATGTAATTATGCGATTTTTTAATGCTCACTAATTCTGAAAGTTTGTTGCTTAAGGTAGGATCATCAAGAGACTTTTGGTGCATTAAGAATGCAGGAATCTTTTTAGATGCATGGTTTCTTTCACTGATTGGTTTTCGCATAATTATTGCAGAAAATTAGCCGATCAGACAATGGAACAATGGGGAAATGCTACACTGATAACGTGCAAAGCACAGTATTTTTGTGCATGTGCTTGTGTAGCAACAGTTACAGTGTACGGCTAGTTACGCAAAAAAAGGGACTACACACAAGATATGAAAGAAATCAGTTACTTGCTTATTCAATGACATAGGCATTTGCCTTCTTGGTTTATATTAGAATTCTGTGAAACACATCACAACCTCACAGAGGTAAACGGATCAAGATTCAACTTCATGTGAACTCTGATCCAATATAATTAAAATTAAAAACTGCTGTTGTGTCAGACAAGTTAATCTCAAGACTTTTCCAATATGGATTAAAATTTCAAATTTGGTATGTTACCATGACTTTGAAAATTGATCCAAAACTATTTCATACCATAAAGTGAACTTGACCACACATTTGTGCAGATTAATAAGGAGCGATGGTGCAAGTGCAAGTTAGTGACGACAGCTGGCGTTTAAATGAAACAGTGGCAGGCAACTGATACTAGGCAACGGCTGCCTTCAAATTCACCTTTTCCAGTTTTTTACACACGATAAGTGTTTTACTGCCCTTATTTTCCACTAAGCTCCATGATTTAAGCAATATGCAAGATGCAGTATGGAGGAATTTTGAGCAACAAATAGGTATTAGTCATAGTTGGCCCTTTTTTGCCTTTGATGGTTCAAAATTGGCATGAAAGCCATTGCCAGTGCTCAACTGTTCAAAATTTTCTTGATTAAAAAATACCAAAAGTGAAATGGATTTGAATAGTTAAATGTACGACACCATTCACACTGCTTGTGTCTAGAGCAAGGAGTTAGTTTAATTTTCTATCGGTGTTCACAAACAATATGTTCATTCCCGTGTACACCACTGCCGCGCCGAATTTGGCCCCTCCATGAAAATGCAATTCTAGCACCATAAAATCCTTCATAATCAATTTTCCTGGCCTTGTATTCAGTAATGATATTATCCAAAAATGTAACATGTTTTTAAAATTACATCCACTCATGTTTTAAATCCAGATTACGTAGTTAAATATCACAAACACCCACGGAAAAGACACATGCTATGGGCACCACCATATTTTATAGTTTTGTGTAGATCCCTCTTCTGTAATTGCAGTACCATGTAATTATGCCAAAAGCGGGGATTTCCATGTTTCCATAAAAGTTGGAAATTATTTGAAGCAGCAGCACTGGAATTTATAACTATTTTTTACTGATCACTAATTCTGAAAGTTTGTTTGCTTAAGTGTAAATGTGTAGTGAAATTTCTAAACTTTCAATGGTTCATGTACACGTTCAAACTAGTTGTTCCTCATCAATGGCAGGAAAGGACCGATTACGAATAAGTCTATGGATAGAGCCTGACACTCACAAAGATGTTTATTACTGAAAGTCAAACTGATCAAGATTATATAAGTTTGATATGAATGATATAATTGGTTACTTTACACTGAAAGGTGAAAAACAATTGCGTAGTTGAAAGCAATAAACCGATACATACCATTAATCTACCCTCATATGAAGCCAATTGTAAAGGGGCATTTTGTGATTCCTCTCACCTCATATTTTGGTTTATATTTCCCATAGACTTACGTTTGTTCAAAATTTACAAATTTCCAAAATTTCAGTGATTCTGATACAGTTTTGCTTTGCGTATGAAGCAAATGTTAGACCACGCTACCCCACAGACACCGCCGTGTGGCACTTTCTGTCTGTTAAATGAACAGAAAATACAAAATGCTTTGTCTTCAAGAGCAAATCTAATTTGCATGATAAAATTTTGCACACTACTATAAGGGGCTAAACGTCAGATGATATAAAAATCTTTTTTTAGCTAGTCGAGGATGAACCTGTGATCACAAAAAGCTCCTTAAAAAAAAAAAAAAAATGTTTTTTTATTGAGGAGTTGTTATAGAATCATGTTAATGCAGAAGATGACTAATAAAAGTTTAGAACATAGCTGTACACTATATGTGTGTAAAGGAGAATTATCCCTTAACTTAAAGTTGTGTGCTACTGTTATGTGGAGATTTTAAATACAATTGTCATTTCCCATGGTATAAATATCAAAAGCCTATAATTAAAATTGATTACTTACAAGACAACCAGTGGTGGTACTAGAATTTTACTGGAGGAAACTGGGATGGGGCAGGCTTAAGTTGGGGGGAAAATGTAAATGTACATCCATGCCCAAATTTCTTGCCTACCCAAGAAGTAGCCGTGGCATTCAGTAATATAACTATTCAACTCTTACAGTTGGTTAAAGTGTGTGTTTCCAATGATTTTTACCCTATTACAATTACCAGATTTTTTAAAATTTTATACCATATGAAAATCCAATAGTATTTCACTGTTGTCCTGGAACTTTCAGCTTCAATATGCATTTTTGGCCAAAGATAGAGTAAAAAACTGTCATTTTTATAGTTGAACCATTTACTACTTTGTTCCTTATATACATTGTTTCAAGTACATTTAGTCAATGATCACACTTGTATTCAAGTGGGGCCCCCCGGGCCTGTTAATAGTGAGACCAATACCGCATTGCATTGTATCACAGTGACCATTGCCAATGAATTGTCTGAAGTCATTGGCGAGTGGTTAGATTTATTTACAACCATTTCAATTTTATACAATGCCACATACCAATGCTAATACATATAGGGCGTAAGTTGTTTTATATCCTAAGAACACATCAGAAGCAACCATACTGTGAAGCAGGCACATATGCCAAATTGCTTGAGAATGACGTTCCACTAACCCACTCTGGGGAGGTCAGCACAGCCTCTTTCAACGGCAGCTGTACCGATGGATTTAGCATGCCATCCTTTGGGAATGATTACCTTCCACTGGCTTTCAGCAAACCTGTAACACAAAATTCAATAACTACGCAAGAAATTCACAAAACTCAAAGTAACTCTTGAAAGAATCACATTCTACTACCCCTCTCTGTGACATTTACTAAAAATTAAATATGTGGACGAAAGCATTAACACAAATATTACAAGACAGAGACCCACTTGGTGTTAAGACACCAACATTGAAACTTGCGCACGGGCTTGAGTACTAATAAACTTGATGGAGTAACTGTCTACCTGAAACCCTCGTCATATGCACTAAAAAAGAAGCATTGAAAGAAGAAGAAGAAACAACCAGGTATCTAAGAAACCGAACCCTCCAGCATTCTAACTAACAGCTAGCCACTCACTCACGTCAAGGAACTGCAGAGTACATATGTCAAAGTCAATGTGACGTTTGATAAGTGCGCTATATTGAAAGGTCGTCGCCGCCATCGTCTGAGCCCATATACAATGTTGAGGTCGAGCGCCACCAACCTGGCCACCGACATGTTCAAATGTATTATGAAGTATATAAAATATGTATCGTTATCAAAAAAGAGTAACATTGAAATCCTATTCATAATATGGTCAAAATCAAGCGATGTTATTGTTTTATTTCGACGCAGTATGACCAAGATGTATGTATCTGGAAAAAAATTCCTCAAATTGATGATCTCATCCTCATTCGCAACATTGGAAAATCGCAGGTCTCTCTGGAAAGTAATCTATTAGAGCAATACAACCTCATGAAAAAAAAAAAATATTCATGAACATAATTCAGGTTATTTAATTGGCCAATTTTGCTTACCAAGTCTATTTTCATGAAAGGTTGCCAACAAGAGATTTAACATGTCAGGGTTGTCCATAAAAAATTGAAAGTACTGATTTGCCCTGATGTAAAGCTTTCATCCAAAAATATCCCCATCTGAAGGATGAAGCTGAGTATGAGGGTTGCTGTGGTACAAAAATGAGAAAAAAGTTCTAATTTGTATGGAGCAAATGCCAAAATTCAGCCTATGTTGACTGACATTAAGCAATTCAAAATCGCCTTTTTTCCTATTTTTATGATACTTCTCACAGTGTTTGAAAGTGCTCATTATTATGACAAAACCCAGAATAAACATAAAATATTGCAGGCGACACACTTTTGACAACCTTGATTTGAAATATATTTAGTCCAAAACTACCATTTTGTAAATTTTACGAAATTTAATTGCGGGCAAGGGCAAATTTTATTTTTCTTTAAAAATCTGTTTTCCACGTATTTCGGAGAATGGGCATATAGAGGGGCGCTATAAAATACCAATCTGACCCTTTGTAGGCCTATATGGCAAGATTCCCGCAGTGGATTTTTTTATGATTTTGCCAGAGAGATGATAGCTCTTTAGAGCAGTTGTCAAAATTGTGTCGCCATACTTCAAATTGTTTCTAAAATAAAAAGAGACAATTATAGTGGGCTCAAACAGCTGGTTCTGTAGCCAAATACAGACAAGAAATCGTATTGAGTGTCTAATCGATAAGAAATGACTATTATGGCACAATATTTAGGTGCATCAAAATCTCTTGTTGCACCTTTAATTAACTGGTACTGCCCAGGGGGTTAAACATCTTTATAGAACAAATTCTTGGGGGAAAGTATGATTTGGTATGCATTATTTTTTCATTAATACCAACATTTCCTAAAAATTTAAGCAGTTTCTGCACATAACCTTAATGCTGGAGCAGAGCAAAGATTTTGGATATGAATGCCATTCAACCCTTCTTACTTAATTTGGTACAAAAACTTACTTGGTTGAGGGGGATATCATGTCCAATCATGCATCGTAGGCAGTAAATAATGGCTGAGAGAGTGACAGCTCTAGGTGCATTGCAGTTGCCATACACTTCAACACCAGTTCCTGTGAAATCAAAAACAGCTGTACCCTGCAAAGAGAGACAAAAAATAATGAAAATACAGCATTCATGGCTTGTGAATGAATACAAAGGTCACATGAGGTCACCAAGGTCACATGAGGTCACCAAGGTCACATGAGGTCACCAAGGTCACATGAGGTCACCAAGGTCACATGAGGTCACCAAGGTCACCAAGGTCACATGAGGTCACCAAGGTCACATGAGGTCACCAACATGTGGGACATTAACCAAGGACCATTTCATCGCAAGTTTCATGAAAATGTGCACATGTGGAAACAGTGGGCTAATTACCGTATTGTTCCTAATAAACGCCCCGGGGCGGTGCATTTTTCAAAAGGGAGGGCGTTTATTGCAGTCAAAAATGGAAAGTCAAAAATCCCACAAAAATCACCTTACATGTACACACGCTTATTTTCGCTGATTAGCAACCGGATTACCAATAATACAAAGAAACGAGCAGGGGGACGCTGTTTTCGCACCTCCCGAGGTCAAAGTTCCATACTAATCAAACTATTACAACTGCCATGCACAACAGCGATTATGATACGGATACAGTCCCGGCCATTAAATCTTGTGATTTAGGTAAGCTTAACTCATTTTCTTGAATTGTTTTATCCAAAAATCGTAGGGGGCGTTTATTAGAGCAGGGGCGTTTATTAGGAACAACACGGTATGTTTAGGATTAAAGGGATTAGCAGCAATAATGCGAGAGAATCGAAAAATGTGGAAATGCATGTTTTTAACTCATAAATCATGGATAAGTGTGTACAATTCCATATAACTGCTTTAATGTAGAAAAAACCAACAAATAGTGCAAACAAGTATTTGAAAAAAACTGTGCCGAGGTCGCCATAGAAACTAAAAATTTTTTTAAAAATGCAAACATTTATTGTCCAAAAAATAAGTACACAATATCAAGTTTTAATTTTTTTGACACTTTTACCAGCAACAACTGGCAAAGAGGTGTTTTTGCCAAGTGAAAAAACATTGATAACCTTGTTTTTTTTGCCTGAGGCAAAAACTTGCGAAACATGTATGACAGGATTTCCTTGGAGAAGTGTTAATTGATTTTCATTTCATTTATTTACCATGATTCGATCAAAATATCAAAAAATAGACAGTAACAATGGAAGGATGACCAAAGCACTACGTCTATGACCAAAGCAGAGCAAAGTTCAAACAAGTATGGCCACCCTAATTACTTAAAGGGATTAGCAGCGATATTGCGAGAGAATCGAAAAATGTGGAAATGCATTAGGGATAAGTGTGTACAATTCCATATAACTGCTTTAATGTAGAAACAAACCACCAAATAGTGAAAAAAATGAAGTATTTGAGGAAATTTGTCATACCGTCTCCCGCAAAAAGACATACAGCGATGACGTCTCAAACTCTACAATAAACAGCTGGTTGTGGTTTACACTAGCACAGAATAAACAAAGGTCAATAATGTTTGTGTTTGAGGTCAAACTGTATTGATCATGGTGCACAATGCTTAAAATCTGGGATTTTCACCAAGAAAGGCTTTTTTGATCTCAAGTCGGAATTTTGATACGCACATATAGAAATTAGAGAATCAGATAAAAAGTACTGAATTGTCTTTAATACACGGATTTCAAGTCAACCACTTGCAGGTTATGTTTGCATATCCATGCCAGTAACAAAAATACAAAAATATGAATTTTGATTTTTCGATGTTTCGGATTAGCAAATCGCTGCTAATCCCTTTAAGTTACGGTGCAAGGACAAGGACAAATAAAACAAAGACAACATTAAGTGTATAAACAAGACAAGACATGTGAGACAGACATGTTGGCTATGGCAATTGGCTATAGCCAACCAGTCAACCAGTTGCACTGATAAGTATATTAACTATATGCAGGAAGAAGACAATAAATGGAAAAAAAACCGAAAGAGATCAATATGTAGACTACAGGAACGACCAACCACCAATTCCCGAGTCAAAGCGAGATAATACTGATTCATCAGAAAAAAAACAAGCATTTGGAAAACCATGAAAAAACACCACGCACTAAAAACCCCTGATTGCAATATTTACCATCACATGTGAAATTCCACAAAGAAAGAATAATCGACATTGAACGCGCCGAATGCTCAAACGAGATACAGACCACTGACCAGTACTAAAGTAACAATGTCTTAATAGTAAAGTGATAATAAATAGGATTTATACATGCACTTAATGCATTTAATGGAAACAGAGTTGCAAATAGGGGCATCAATAACATTCCACAAGATAGTAATTAGTATTGAGCCAGCAAACGCATCTATAGGCCATGCTACACCGGGTATAATTTTAAACATAACACAGCACCAACATTGGCTGCCCTATATAGGCCTATATTATCAGTACTGACCATAACCAAGTAAGCTTGACAAGGGCAGTGTGAGTCCTGATACCAGAGCTAAAATGTAAACATGATATGACAATGCCCCACGGCCTTGATGGACTTCCATCAAGTCTGACATTTCTCTGTGCCTTTGTACCCTTTATACATTAGGGAATCATGTATCAATTACTCTTGAACACAGATTTAAACTATTAACCAATTGAACTGGATCTTAGATGTAGTCTAGTGCCAAAGGAGTATTTGACACCAGCTCTGTTTGACCCTGAACAAGCTGCAGATAGATGCTGGGGTGTATGGGTGAGTTGTGGTTAATATTTCAGGCAAATGATGAGTTAATAAAAAGGTGTATGGCAAGTTAGGAACTTGAAAGGTAAAACATCCCTACTTGTACTGCTCCAGAAAATTTACTTAAAAGTTAAAATAATAATAATAATAATAAATTGTTCTTATAAGGCGCAAAATCTTCCGAAGAACTCAGAGCGCACAGTAACATGAAAAACACTCTTGCTCACCGTAGTGTAACTCTACCTGGCCTGATCAATTTCTTACCTACAACTCTCCTATTTGTTACTCACCCTTTATCTATCCCTGCAACAATATAACCAAACTCCCTATTCCCAGCCAGTCTTGGCAGAGACTAAGATCAAAGAAAACGCTTGTAGACATTTAAAACCTGCGATGATTTTGTTTCGATGTCTGAAATTGCATCGCATTACACACCCAACCCAACGCTCCAAAATTATATTAGTAAAGGGATCATTTTTCAGAAGAGACAACATGAAAATCTGCTGTAATGCCATCATAGAGCTAAAATCTATGTAACTCTATGTAAGAATAGACTTCAATGCAGAATCGAGCGTAGTGGTTTCTATAGCCGAGGTCCTAGGGACCTCGGCAAAAAAGAAGTATATGAGGAAATTGGTCATAGAACCGCCTCCCGCAATGACATAATATGCAATGCAATCTCAAATCTGCACTAACAGCTGAGTTGTGGTTTACACAAGTACATAATAACAAAGATAAATAATGGTTGTGTTTGAGATCAACTGATTGATCATGGTTGCACAATATCACGCTGAAATCTGTGAATCTCACCGGGAAAGGCTTTTTGCTCTCAAGTCGGACTTTTGATACGTACGTATAAAAGTACCAGAATCAGATAAATGCTGTCTTTTCTTTCATACACAGATTTCAAACCACCACGGTGCAGGTTATGTCGCACATCCATGCCAGTACAAAAATGAAAAAAAATCATCACAATTCAATTGATTATCATGTTGTCAGATTACAAATCGCGGCTAATCCTTTAACATTTGGGGTTAATCATCTGGCAAACATTTTACCACAGACACACACTACCAAAACAACCCTCATGTGCCCTCTTGCAGATGACACAACAACAAAGACTTCTATTCTGCCTGGTGGTTTTAGTAACTGGATAGGATTGTTTCGGTAAATCATGCAACAAAAGATATTTCCGTTTCCGCATCTGCCCTGGACATGTTGCATGCTTCTCAAAAACCATTTATTTTTTTCTTTTGTCTATGCGATCCGTACTAATTCCATGATATCGTACTAATTCTTAGCTGTGCAAGGGCCCCTAAATAAAAATCATTTTGCCATGCTGGGTTATACTTTTGCAGAAGTGAGTCTTCACACTCCCGCTCATATGATATTAAACAGTCGAAGTGTTATTCACATGATAATTTTTTGATTGAGCAATCCCTTGCCCGTCAACAGTCACAAGAATGACGTCATTATGGAAAAAACCTGTTCCCAAAAATAGACACCCTTCATAAGTCACCAACTTCCACTATGATACTCAAGTTATGTATGCCATTGAAGCCAACTGCCATGTGCGTGAAAATAAATAGCTTAGCTTGCAAACTATTTTTAAATCTCAATGCGCAAGTTTGTCTTATTTACCTCCTCAATGTCCGCAATCTTTATATTGATACATTGGACTTCCATCATCCATATGGTCTGTGGCACTAAGGACAAAAAGCAACTACCAGTTCTCTTGAGTGGTTCCCTTCCGATCTCTGAACATCTCCTTGACGGCAACTCTGCCTTGGCCTGATTGTGCCCATGTAAGGCCTGGCACAACATCCAGCCCATAATAAACAATAAGCTCCTTTATCAAGTTGATGCCCTGCCATGATAAAAGGTGGATGCTCAATTCACAGTTCATACTCTGGTTGTTTACATATTTTCTGTGTCAGGCTATACAGATCTGGGTGAAGACATGGAAAATTTGTTTTCAACAATGTAACCACTTTTCAAGCATACATTGGAACAGTAAACAACAAATTATGTATCATAATTATTAAGCATTATTTACAACACAATGTTTTTTGGTCAGATTTTTTGATTAATGCATTAAAACAATGATAACTTCAATGTTTTTACGTGGTCATAAGCCCTGTGTGACTCAATTGTTCAAAGAGGTTAAAGAATTATGAAATAACAAAGGATGCAAATTTATGTATATGGAATATACCTAACCCATCTTTGAAGCAATACATATATGAAGCAATAACGAAATCTGACCTTTTGATTAGCAGCGACCTGAGCACGCAAGTCTGATAGGTTGGCATGGATTACGTGTCCACGCACCCTGGGTAATTTTGCCTGGTTCCTGAAGAGCTTTGGTCACAGCTACAAGAAAATGTAAGAATATTTAAAGTAATTATGCTTAATTAAAACAATTACTTACTCTAGTACATTGTACAGAATAACGCATAAAAAGATTGTTGTAGGGTCCACATGACATGAGCTCAAAGTACTTACTCACAACTTTTTTTCTAGTAGGGTATCTCCTTCCCCAATAGTGGTGTTTGAAGACCATTTAAACGCCATCTGTATATTGCAAAGAAAGGGAATTCCTTCACGAAATAGAAGGATCACAATAACAACCCGACATGTTTAGTTAGAGGTAGTTCTACAACACAACCGCTAGTATTTTGCATTCCATTATTACAAGCTACCAAAATGGAGTTTGACAGATGCCCAATGGCTGTAGGTTTAGCCTATTATAATAAAAGGATCCTAAATAAATCAGAATTTGTCACTCAATCAGGACAGCTAAGGCCATGCCTGGTACCTCGCAGATTAGTGGTCATATGTGGCACTGTTCTTGAGCGGATTTTAGACTGGTACAATGTGATGTCAGTAATGTATAGATGATGAAAATTAATTTGGATTGTACAACAAATGATCCCAGTGATTAGTCAAAATGGAATGCCCCAAAATACCTATTTTAGCACCCCTGAAAAAGAAAATGGTCCTGACCAGTGATCCCAGGTCACACCCTGTCGACCATTACTCTACCTCAACTCGGTTTTGGCCCAACGCCCACACGGACGCAAAAACATTACATGTTGTGGGGCGGGCCTGGAAGCGGGAAGTCAACATTGGAAAGGAAATCAGGCCTCAGTTATATGATTTATAAAACATAACATGTTTTGACTAAATCATTACACTGAGCTGATTTCCTTTACACCAATGTTGACTGAAACATATGCATTAACCTCAGTTGAATGAATATTTTCAATCAACACCAGACTTGCTCCAAGCAGTCGGAGGTGGAACATAATGTTTCAGAGCACGGTCAAAAGGGTGCAGTCAAAGGCAGGACAGAAACACTAAAACATAAAGAAACATATGTTAAGTACCTTAAAAGGATTAACATAAAAATCGGGGACATAGATGCTCACCTGACATACGGAATACTCCGGGGCGAGCGTCATAGTCGGCAACCAGTTAGGAGACTGTTTTTGTGTAAATGATTTAGTGTTTTTTCTGCAGGAGAGCCCTCGCAACGTTTTCTTGTGGAGTTTCCACGTTCCGATAGTACACCGATGAAAACGTTGTGGGAGCCCTCCACGACATCGCTTCGCAGATATTCGCAATACTGACTCCGCGGTGATAGGCCCAAGATGACGTGATGTTACGAACGGAATGGGCGCGAGCTTGAGAAGCTCCTATCACCGCGTTGGAATCATTAATTACAGCGCTTATCCATCTAGCAATAGTCGCTTTTGACGCGGACCCGCGAGGGGAAGCGTGAGTAAGAAACAACAAGTCGTTCGAGCCCCTAAGCGGATCGGTCTTACGTTTGTAATACTCAAGGTCCCGAACGGGACACCACAGGTGATCTTCCCGCACCGAAGAGTGACTTGCAATTCGGGGTAAGATAATGGTCGAATGTCTAAAGGAGGATGACTCATTAAAAAGTCCGGTCTGAGGAACAATTTGACCTTGTCTCGGGAGAATTCCGACGCAGAGATAGAAATGTTTTTAATCTCTGAACATCGTCTCTCAGAGGCGAGAGCGACCAGGAAGGCTGTCTTAATGGTGACATTTTTTAGTGACGCATTGGCCATTGGCTCGAATTGGCGGCTTCACTAAATGGTCTAAGACAGAATTAAGATCCCAGGGTGGGACCACCTTCCTGGCCGGAGGTCGAGTATTGAACATCCCCTCTAGGAGGCGGCTCGAACCATCGTCATTAATGGTCGATCCGTCATCAAACCCTCTGTGGATCGCTAAGATAGCGGACTTGTAATTTCTGACTGTTGAAGTTTCAAGCCCGCTATCAAAGCGTTCGGTGAGAAAGTCAGCGATCTCGGTTACAGAAGCTCGAGTCGGAGAGACTTCTCTTCGCTTACACCAGCCGAAGTAGGGTCCAAGACGCTTAGAGTAAGCATCCATGGTTGATTTCCTTCTTCCAGCTGATATGAGCGAGGCAGCCCTCTGTGAAAAGCCGCTATCTCGGCATCGTTGCCGGATAATGGCCACACAGTCAACGCCAGATGTTCCGTCGACAGACTGGCGCTCCCCCCCGTCCGGAAGTGATAGAAGATCCGGACGGATCGGCACACGCAGTGGCGGAGCCACCAAGCGATCTACCATTGGCCGAAACCACAGGTGTTCGGCCAAAAGGGAGCTGAGGATCCACGACATGCCTCCCCACCCAATGCGAAACTACATGGTGTAGAATCGGAATTAGTGGGAAAGGGCATATGCCATGATCCCCGACCAGTCTACGACAGAGCGTTCGACTGCGTATGCCCCCAGGTCGATCTGGGGTGTAAAGCCGCTCGAAGATCTTTGAACTAATTGTCGGTTCAGCATCCATGCCGAGGCCTCACCGGCCGCGGACCCCTCAGATCGTCGGCAAGGAAATTGACGGCCCCTGGAATATGGACCGCGGACAAAGTGATGGCCCTGTACCCGACACCACGTAATGAGACGCATGGTGACAAGACACAGGTCCGGGACCGAGTCCCGCCATGCTTTTGATGTAGGCCACAACGGTTGGAGTTGTCCAATATGGACCCAGGACACTGGAGTTGGTCGCCATCGCCTCGAAGTGAGCTAGTGACAGTCTCCACTTGCCCACAATTCGAGGCAATTGACATGGGCGCGTGCCTCGGTAAGGGACCACGTCCCGAGACACTGGAGTCTAGACCCGACTTCGACGCGTCCGTGCGTAATTACTCTATCGACAGGACGTGCGGGGAAGGAAATCCCCTTATCAAGTGGGGGCAGTGAGACCACCATTGCCAGGTTGGCTCCGGATCTCGTGTTGACGGGGATCAGATCGGCCTGTAATGTCGTCCGAGGTGCAATTGAAGCAGCCTTCAGGTGGTAGCGACAGTACGGGACTAGATCGACGAGACTGGCTTAACAAGCCGAGAAGGCAAGCCAGTCTCGATCGGGGGCCTATTGAGTTGGCCAAGGAGGTCTGACGGTTTGCAATGCCGGGAGCAAATTTGCAGCCGAGCACCCTCCAGGGTACTCAGGCTTGAGAGGGGGTCAGCTCAATTTGTCGAAATTGACAATGAAGCCCAGCTCTGCACGACCTGGATGGTACGGCTGACCATGTCGGCCGAGATGAGCAGTCGTCAGTACATGCAGAGATTGACCCCCTGTCGCCTGAGGAAGGCGCCCACTTCCCGGGTCACAAATGTGAAGACCCTGGCAGAGGTGGAAGTACGAAGGGGAGGCACGTCCACACGTACGACTGGCCCTCGATTTGAACCCGGAGCCAGCGCGGTCTGTTTTTTGCGAATGGGACGTGTAGGTAGGGCCTTTCAGATCCAACATTTAAGACGCCCAGCTTCCCTTCAACGGCAGCGCCTAGTACGCCGCGAGAGTTTTCCATCCTGAACTTATTGCGGTTGATGTAGGTTCAGAGGCTTCAAAGTTCAGGATGGGACACCAGTCCCCGGTCTTCTTGGGGGCCAGAAAGAACATCGACCAAAAACCCCTGGTGAAAGGGGGGGTCGACCAGGGAGATAGCGCCCTTCGCCAAGAGGGCAGAGACGTCTCCGCCAGAAGAACTTGGTCCTTCGGCGCCCCCGGAAGTTGGGGTGGGTCTCGGCCGGGAAATTGCCGGGGTGTCGCAGGGAATCTATTTGATACCCACGTTGCACCACGATCAGCACCCAAGGTACGGGAGAGATGGCTGGCCATTCCGTCGTAAGAAGATAAGCCGGCCGCCCACCGGGGTGGTAGGGACTCCCTTACCGAGAGGAGAGTACCCGCGGCCGCCGTTGCCCTCAGATTTAGACTGCCTTCCCCTCCAGGCGCCTTTGGCTTTTGGGAGGGGGACGAGCCTTCTGAGTAGAAGTTGCCGGGGCTGCGGACTTCTTGGGTGGCTGAGCCTGGGCCGGCTTCGCCTGCTTGGTGGCGCGGCCAGAAGAGGAGGAGCGGGAACGCTTCTCCTCAGGGACATCTTTCGCCAAGAGAAGATCTTCGCCTGGGCTTCCTTGAGCGCCTGCTCGGACTCTACACGTTCCGCTGAAGCAAGCAAAGAATCGCCAAACTGACCTCCGAAGTGGACGTCCCGCGATTCCGGCTTGGTTTTAGAAACCTCCGAATACAGATCAGAGCTCAAGGTGCGTAGGGTGAAACAGGCGTTCTCGCGCCGAAGGAAGCTCAGGCGAGTGCCAGAGACATCGAGGCCTTGGTTTGCCTTGTCACTAGCGAAGCTAGGACATTCAAGGCATCCAAAGCCTCCGGGGAGAAAACTCCGCCTTCGCCCAACGAGGATCTGAGGTCGCGGGCGAGGACCATAGAGAAAGCAACTAGCCTGATGCCAGAGGTTACCGCCAGGTCGAGGTGCCTTAACTGATCCTCCCAAAAGGGGGAGAATGCAGTCGGGGCAAACCCTTTCCTGACGGCAACTTGGCCGCCAAGTCGAGGTCTATGGTTGGAGTCCTCAGGAAAGAGTTGTAATCTCCTTCGGTAGTTCTCATCGACTTGGCGAAAGTTTTCACCGGGTACAAAGAGAGCTTCTGAGGAATCTCCCTGGAACGCCTCCACAGTAGACCTACGTCGGTCGGGAGGGCCAATGCCCTGGGACCAGTCCGGAGGGAGGATAGGGAAACCCAGATGAGCTGTCCCTCCTCTGCACTCCTCTCAGGAGCACAGGGCAAGCCGAGACTTTCGGCAGCTCTTGCACAGCACGTGAGGGGTGCACGTGGGTAAGGAGTCCACCTCCTCCCGCTCCGGAGCTACCGCTGGCCGAGACGACTGCGAAGGATCGTCACCGAGGTGACTATCCTCTGAGCCAGAGTCTCCCTCACTGGCGCTGGCCTCCGAAACATCGGAGGTCTGCGGCCTGTAAGACTCCTGGGAGGACGGCGCGGTAGATAGAACGAGAGGAAAGAGGCGGTGGGCCAGGCGTCGCCACCTGGGCGGTGATGCCTGAGCACCCCGCGGGGACCGAGCCAACTGGCATAGGCTGGGCAATCGGAGCCCGAGGGCCCAACTGAACCCAGCCCGACCCTGACGAGGGTACAGGCCGAGAAGGCGTGGGGAAGACACCCCAAGTCCCAGGTACACTAGCCGAAGGGTAGTGGATGGGAGGACCGCACTGCCCAGGCCCTGTACCAGGCTGTACCACTGCAGCATGGTCACCACCCAAAAGGTGACGAGCCGCTGCCTGCAGCAGCGGCGCAACCACTCCACTCGATAGCGGATCGGTTGCAGCCCCGACAGCACCTGGTGCCTGCGGATGGGCAGCCGAGGCGTGGTGTAGCTATAGCCCGGAGGAAAGACCATACCAGACTGATCCACCCCAGCAGTCCAGCCTGGCTGGGTGGGTAAGCCACATACGGGGACGCAGCGTAACCTGTGAAGGTCGGCTGCGGCGGGTACTGTGCCCACGCGGGAGCAGGCCACGGAGCCTGACTCGTACGCCGGCCGCGGAGGCACCCACAGGGTACCCCGCAACGGCGGACCCGCCGCGGAACCAGGTGCAGGATACCCAGCACCCGTGACCGCAGCAGGCGTACCCGCATAAGAGGCCTGAGCCGACCGAGTAAGCTGGGGCATCTGCGGGGCCAGCCCAGCGGAGCACCGCCACACCACGACAAGCCGAAGGGCCCGGCCATAGTATGCGGAACAGGCTGGGGTGGCACTGCATGACTAGCCAGGCTAGCCATGCGGGAGCAGGAGCGTGTCAACCACCAATACCTGCGGTGCCCCGCCGAGGTACACCGTAGCCAACGCCTCAGGAATCGCCGGAGCAACCCCTGAAGTGAGGACTACCGTGGTCGCGGTCAAGGTGCCCGAAGACACCGGGACCGAAACGACGCTAGGCATAGACAACAGCGGCGATGGATTAACCCCAGACACTGAGGCATCACCATCACCACTCACCACTACCGGAACGCCCGCCACCGCCAAGTCCCCAGGGGAATTGGCAGAGCAGACCGCGCTAGCCAGCACCGGAGCAGCCCCTAGGCTGAACCAGGCGAGCCAGCGGCGCACTAGTGAAGTGACCCTAAGTCACCCCACTAACACGCCGCGGAACAGCCCAAAGCTATCCACCTCGGGTGCTACAGGCAGCAGCGTTGCGTGGAAGAACCTGGGACCGGAGCCCGAACACACCCCCCATTTTATCCCGAGAAAGCGCAACACAAGCGGCGTACCCATGTTCAAGGGCGGCCCATTGAACATCCGACAGTCCGATACAGAAAGAGGCGCACCGGTTGGTGCGAGAACACTGCCTGTGGTTGACACAAAGAGGATGGGCGTCCCATGAATGAATGGACGCGGGGCAGCGTGCGCAATTGTGCGACATAACGGGGTGAGCGTGAGCGAGATGGACAAGCGTGCGCACGAAAACCGCAAAGAAAAATAAAGCGTGCCGTGGAGGTCTCCCGGTACGCAGTCGGGACTAACAAAAACCAACTCGGTAACTGAGTCACCAACGGTTAAAGAAATTTTTCAAACACAGTTTCGACATATTTTATTAAATATACAACAAGCATAAAATAAAATAAGAGACACACTACTCCAATAGACTGTGGTTTCTATACTATCAATAAAACAAAGAAACAGAACAAGCTCACATAAAACCAAGGCATCCAAAGCATGCAACACGTGCGGCAATGGCTGCCTTTACCTTTCTTCCCGCTATACAGATCACATGACCGCAATGGCGGTAAGAAAAGGATACATAATAAAAGCTCTCCGATGGGCGTAAAAATCTGTATTTTCCGACCAAATAGAGCGCTATAAATCCAGTATATAATCCAGTAATATATCCAGATAGTGTAGGCATATATAGTAGGAGTATTCCGTTTGAGACGACAACAGTCCAGTATCAATATCTCAGATAATTTTGGCTGCAAACAAAGAATGAGATGAAACACCCAAGTCCGTTTTGATGGCGCTAACCAAAACGGAAATGAGGTAGAATAATGGGACGGGGGTGACCTGGGGTCCATGTTAAGGACCTTTTTTAGGGGTTAAACTAGGTATTTTGGGGCTTCCATTTCAGAAGGAAATGCATATGTTTCAGTCAACATTGGTGTAAAGGAAATCAGCTCAGTGTAATGATTTGCAATAATATTGTATTGGCATTTTCTAACTGGATCACATTTCCTTTGCAAGTATAGCCATTTGATCAATAGACAACTGTTTACTGTCCATTCAATTAGCTTAGATCCTCGGTTTTAAATTAAAATTAGAAGAAGGTATTGGTGTAGGGAAAAATTGTTTAAGAAAAGTTGGTATTCATCTAATTACCCAACAAAGATTAGAAGGTGCATGCTGAAAAAGTATTTCTTCACATCCAATTCAATTTCTGCTATTTTTGGCCGTCAATCGGCAAGGAATCGGAACAGGCCGAATATTCATAATGAGCAAAACTTTTTCAGGAATGTTCCATTTATAAGATAGGTATGTAAAATGTTGGTGTATCTTTGGTGAAGACTTTTAAGACAATTAAGCCCATATGCATACGGAATAAAGCCATAAACACCATTCAACTCTATACAAGTGTATATTGATTATTTCATGCAGAAATACTGACGGAATAACCAAAACGTTGCAGCGCTCTTTGACAGTGGAATACATTGATTGATTCATGAACAATGTGTAAATGTATAAATCAGCATCGTTTTTTTCATTACAGATTTATTCCTGGGCAAAATTATGTCGCTTCAAACTTTCAAAGAAATACAAATACAATACAATTCTTTGTATTATGTCCTTTTAAGAGACGATGACACAATATGTGCAAGTCACTGCCCGACCAAGGTTTCTGGTCCACCAATATATCGCAGTGGTAGCGCTACATCGATAGTCCTTCTGTACCTCGTATGATAAATACTAAAGACCACCTCACACGTCGTTTGTTAATGGTACCAGACGTTGAACAGATCATTGCAAACTTGAGGGGAAACAGGGTGCAAAGTTCAATAGATTTGCTAGTAAAATTACATTCATGGTTGAAGGTAAAAAAAATCCTGTTGGGTAATTTTGTGAATACAAACTTTTCTTCAGATTTTTTCCGACACCTATCCTTCTCTAATATTAACAAGGGCGATCACTAACCAAGTCTTCCCCCCATCAGTGGTGTGGGGATCGGGGCTGTAGTTGGGATGGGGTGTTGAGTATTTGGGGTAGTGTAATGGGATGAATCGTTTTGTGTGGCAAGTGGTTTCAAATTAGAAATATTCATGGTTTAAGGGAAGAGCGAGCAAAGAGCCATCGTTGATCGTAGTGCGGTACACAAACAAAAACGTCAAAGTCTGGGAGGTCCCTTGTATTATTATGACATGACGGTCTTCAGACTTACCAATTGAGCAATTCACCGTGTACTGACCCTCTATCTGGACGTCTGTGATTGTAATGTGATCAATCTATCTACGATGTAATTAATATCTTGTTCAATACAAAGAACATTCACCCTATTTGCTGGTTATACATGGCTCATTGCTGTTCACTTTTTATTCCTAAAAGACAAACATACGTGATTGTAAAACATGGTATGAAGTGACTGGTTACATGAAAACACAAAAGTACATATGACAGTTTACATATAAAAATGTTTAGCCGAATATATAGGCCTAATTTAATAATTGGAAACAGTTAATGGGGGAAAATCATGGGCTGTGATGAAAAAGAAATTCGAGCATTTAGTGATCGCGACATTGACGGGGGACATATTACGAATCGCGTAAATAGTTTATACTATGCGGGCCTATTATGTTTGAATAGTATGTATACGTGTGCACTTATGTGATGATTCAAAACAGTTGTATATTAGTTTGTACATGTACTTAGAATTTATCAAAATGTGTTGTTTTCTGTCTTTCCTGTTAAACAGTGTACTGTGTACTTGTGGTTGTGTGCTGATGAATGCCATAATTATGATTAAATTAGATCCCAAGCATCGCTATACTTATTTGCTCTTTTCAGCATGAGCAAGCAACACGGTGATAGAAAGGACCAGAGGGATTGATCGATCACATTACAGTCACGGACGGCCCCCAGTCCTGATGATCATGACAGATAGTCTAACTTTTGTATGTTGTCGTTCTCGTTGACCACTAGTCATGACTGGTGTGTGCAGCGATCTTAGTTGAAAGCAAAATTCAAGGTGGTATTGTGCCCATTAATTTAATGCTTCACTGGCATATTACACCCACACAAATAATACCATTTGTCACAGCTTACCTTCAAATAGCCATTGTTTAAAGTTATGCTAAGTTCTAAAAGTAAAATTTATCAAATTTGTGGTAGCCTCCAAATCTTCAGTGTACTTCGTCTAATCTTCAATGTTGTATCATAGACAACAAATCACTGTCTATCGGAGATAATTCAAAACTAATTTTTTTTTTTTTTTTTTTTTTGGTCGGCCACTTTACGGCATACGCGGAAGTAGTATCCTGTGGTATTTACCACGGTCAATTGGGGGATTGTGCTGGTCACAGACTGCGAAAAATATGATCTCAATTGGGATTGCGTGAGAGACTAACGTCACGCTCTACTTCCACCCGCCCTAGGTCACTTGGAGCGAATAGGGAATAACGTGAAAAAGAGAAATCACTGCCTGAAGTAAGTACTGGGACTAGGGCGGCCCCTAGTCAAGTACCCAAGATCGCTTAATTGGTTTTATGGTTGGACTGCTATCTGGACTGTAGACCGTATGTAAAATTTAAAAACCAAGGACGTCCCCAGACTTTGACACGTTTGTTACATAATGTCAGTATCCTCAAGAGCCCGCTGGAAATAAATTACTATTTAATTTTAATCAGACAACAAGAAAACTAAGATAAGTCATACCTTTTAAGAAATGCTCCGAGCAAACTCGACTGTGTGGAGTTGTGTGCAACTAGTACAACGGAGTCATTACTGAAATTTCGGGCCACGTCAGACGAGTCATTATCAAGCTTTTGCATTTCACATTCGAAATCACCCTACCCAATTCATGTCCAAATGACGTAAAGGTTTCCTGTACTAGTATGCAACCCTGTCTCTAGACTGGCTATTTTGCAAATTCCCATTTCTCACGCCACTGTGAGTCTGTGTAGCTCATGCTCCTTATGACCATAAATTCACCCTGACAGCCGGTAAAGAATGCCATTACCGGACAGCTGTTTCTTTTGAACAACCCTACCACACAGCAACTCTTCGGCATGTTAAATTATCCAAATTCTCAAAACAAAGCTGGCGCAATTTAACGTGCAGTCGGGTATTGTAAAATGTAAATATCTAACGGGTAGAATATTATTTTTTCCAAAAAATGGACGCTAGATATCCAAATACTACTATTTATTTCTTCCAAAATTTATATTTCTAATATAATCGGTGTACTTATTTATAGTAGTATACGCATATTTTTTGAAATATCAACTTCCACGCCAAGCCATTCTAGGGAATTAATTGCGTGAAACGTACGTTAAAATGTGGCATAGTACAGATATATACAGAGAGAGCGGGGAGAGTCCCTGTACCCTGATAGCTGTACCCTGATAGCGCCACCATTTTCGATAAGCTACTAAGGATTTATGCAGAGGACGTAAACCGGGAGATGATGTAGCGTAATAGCGTCACGCACGACTGACGAACTATAAGCTACAGATTGTTGCCAGTAAAGCGAACCAAAGTTCAAGCAGTTGCTGGCTCGGCCAAACTAAAATTCACACAAATAGCTCTTCAAACAGCCCAATTTGAGAGCTCGCCCGTACATCGCAATTGGTTAAATAGCGAAGTACCGTGCGTAAAAGTTAATTTTGGCAAATGGAAAACAATTTCGGACGGACCGACCTCAAGCAGACAGCCACTCACTTAATAGTTTCCCTCCTTTTGAGGCGGAAGACTAATTAAAAACCGAGGGGTCTAAGCTAAGTGAATGGACCGAGTACATGTAATATGCATATTTCATGCAAATGCCACTTATTTCCTTTGAAAGCATAGGTTAGAGTATTATTATATTGCGTACAAACCTAGACTTCGGGCTACTTTTAGCCCAGATTTGCTTTAGTGGTTATGTTTTAGTTGCAGAGAAGCTGAACCATTGCTAACAGCTAGAGAGACATAGGCAACTCGGCAGAACCCTTGCCCTTGATTTTTAGACATGTCTTCGCCTCAAGCTCTTTTTCAATGAAACATAACCCGATATCATCTGGTTTGCCCACCAAAATTGTGCTGGCTGCATGTCGCAACAAGCTAATCTTACCGCTAACATTCCTTGGTGTGCGAGTACCAGGAAATTACCACTAGCATTTCCTTGGCAAAGTTTAGTCAATTGAATACAGATTGCACTTGTTTAAGCGATCCAATAGTTTTGAGCCCTACGCAGCCAACATGTTTGTGCCTTATCAATTTTACTCCTCTCTACCCAGTGTATAAATTGGTACTAGTACTTTCAATGCCAGGAATGTAAAGACCTCCCTGTAGAGAGGTGTAGCAATCCCTTCAGCAAAGTATATGGTGGAGTTGTGGACTCAATCACTTCAAAAGCAATATAAGCACTCTGTTCCTTTGTACAACATGTCTGTCCCCTTCACCTTGGCTTATCAAAATTGGTGCAACTTTTAGGCAATCCACTCATGATGGCCAGTTTGTTGAAACACTGCACAAACATTTCTGAAATAATCCTTGACGTGGTCTACTTCCTCTTGGATGTCCCATTTTCAACCAATTTAAATGTTTTTTTTGAATATAGCACCCTCCTCCATCAGTGACTTGGAATGTGGTGGCATGGAGCCAGGTGTGGCGCCCCCTATGTCAGCATGGTGGCCACGACTAGCGACATAGAACACTGGCCTCTTGGAACCTTTGTAGAATACCTACAAGATAAGAAACATGCAATTGAGAGAAGATATATTTTATTGTTACAAGTTAACAAGTTAATGGTTTACTGTCTGCTTGCGATGCTTTTTAGGGAGGGAGTAATCTCGACCAAATTTTCAAGATAGATTGTTTGCCTAAATAAATATAATTCAAACAGAATTTCTGTTGCATTGACATCAGAATTTGGAACATATTCTTGAATAGGGTGCTGTTCTTTAATAATAATGTCCATTTATAACATGCACGTATTTGCCCGAAGAGTGCTCAAGGCATGATTGCCATTTATTATGACGCTGCCATCTTACGCCAATTGTCGCTGGGGTTAACAGTGGCTGGCCATACAGCACCTTTGTATTGTATTATCTGAAAATTACCTTGCTGTCCTGCTAGTGCCAATCCTGCTGAACAAGATCCCTCATTAGGAGGTTCCCTTCTACCCATCTAATTCCTTCAATGATGTGCAAAAGAACTTTGCACCAGGCGACTGGTTAGCACAAGGCGCAAGAGGTGGAAAATACCCACAATTCTCAGAAATAGGTCACTTCTGCAGAGTTTACCTTTCTTTCCAATGGACCATATATAAAACAGTGCACAGCACAAACATCTCACACAAGCATGCTTACTTTGAATAAGAAAACATGCAAATAGTGCTTTTTTTCCATGTCAATGGTACAATCTAAATTTCACTCTTTTCAAATTTTCTTGAAATGGTGCACAGCACAAACATCTCGCACAAGCACGCTTACTTTGAATCAGAAAACATGAAAATAGTGTTTTTTTCCATGTCAATGGTACAATCTAAATTTCTGTTTGAGACTACATGGCAGTAGATTTCATATTAAGGCTTTTCACACTGAGCCGGTGATCGACTTTTGCGATCGATCGCCATTTTTTAAGATTGGTGCAGCCGTTTTCTGAATAGCGCCTTAGTTAGAATGTAAAAGTTTTCCAAAGAAAGCTGCTCTCACGAAATACTTCTTTTTGAGGCATTTACGGCAGTGGTTGTAGTTGACTTTTTAAATGCTGAGGTACATGGCCATCTTTTAAATGATATGACTTGTCACCTTGGTTTGTTTCCGCACAGAAATTGTGAGTTTTCCGTTCATGAAATTGAACGGACTGAGTAACGAAATTCAACATGGCGGATAGACTCTTACGCAAGTGCATTTATTGGACGAATGTGTGCTGTTATTTGAGGAAGCACAACATCGATATGTGTGTAAGAGTTTGCGAAGTATTAAAATGAATTTGGTGGCTGGTTTGAAGTCTACAGATAGCGATCGATCGCAAAAGTCGATCAATCACCGGCTCAGTGTGAAAAGCCTTATTGTTTGAGCCAGCTGGTGCAGTTAGATGGCAGTAATCGAATGTCCATCTGATCTCTTGTAGAAAGGCATGCTGTCAGACTGCCCAGGTGGATCAAACAAAGAACATGCAGCCTGTTCCCAGCTCAATGTAGCTTTCCACTAGTTTCGTCATGCTAGGTTACATATTAGCTACTGTGAAACACTTACTGGAGTAATACAGTTAAATCTGGTAGATGGCTTCCCCCAGCAGAAGGATGGTTTGTCAGTATCATGTCTCCTTCATTTAACTGATCACCAAGAAAGTTCATCTGAATAAGTTTAAACAAACAAGGTTAGAGCATTCTGATTTGTCTGCATCAGTACTTTTTTGAAGCAGGGGTTGCAATACAAGGGGTCATTGCATCATACACCCCCATTGTAAGATTTTGGTGTACAAGTTTACATTTCTGAATGCTTTAAGGGTCATTTATGGCTATATAACACTATAGTTTAGAATCTGTTATTCAAGAAATTCAAGATTTTGACCCCAAGTTTTAAAAGCTAGTGCAACCACTGCTTTGAAGCATGTATAGGAAGCTCCTTTTATCCTCGGGCTTCATGATACTTCAGATATCTCTTGGTTGTTTGAAAAATTTTAGCTCTCAGGTTGTACTACACTAATTTAGTTATTATTGCACCTGTCTTGATTCTTTTCAAAGAATGAAGTGGGACAGGTGCACAGTTGTTTGGTATAATTGTTCTCTTGAGCTTTAAAATTTTCTTCAAATTCTTTGTAATAGGTAGGGCCACATTAAAGGACGCTGGCACCTTTAAAAAATAGCGCGGGCGCATCAAGATTTTTCAAAATTGAATATTTTTGTGCATGGTTTTAAGCTTTTATATACACTGATAGCCCTCACCTGAAATGATTAAGACCAAATCAGCGCCCTTATGGGTAAAACAGAACGATTTAATAATTAATATCGTCGGCGACATTAATTCAGCAGACGACAGAAATGGCGTTTAACACAAGAAAACAGGCGGTATGCATGATTCACAAGGCATGCACCCTAGTTGACTGGTCTGTGACCTTTGTGGTGTTAATATCAATGAGTGTATGATATTCATGTAATATACACATTTGTTGATTAAAGTTATGGCAGACTTTAAAGTTGGCCTACAAATTATCTGGGATCTTTATTAACGTCCCTATCTGTTTTTTGAGCATGTTATTTTTATGTGTAAAATGTAACTATTCTTCCAATGGCCTAGACTATCATTTGCGAACAAAATGAAGAAATTTCATATTTGTTGAAAATGTGCCAGTGCGCTTTAAGCAGATATCAGAATGCCATCAAAAGACATGGATACATTAGGACAAACTAAATGACAGGTGGCTTATCCAAATGTTAATTCTCACATTCAAATGTCTTAAAGGGAGGTTCTGGAGGTTTTTTCCAAAGTATTTGATCCAAAATAAAAATGTCTTTGGAATCCTACCTGGTACTGTACTGTTTCTTGCATAGCTCCTAAATGTACTGGAATGTGAGGAGCATTGGCTACCAGCCCACCATCTGTACCAAACATTGCACAGGAAAAGTCCAGCCTTTCCTAGGAGAATAGAAATACAAATTGCAGTTCTTGACTAATTGGTTAACCTTTCTACAACAACTTACATTATCAGAAATATGTTTGTGTCTAGAAAATATAAAATATTGCCACTAATGTATTGTATCGTGTTAAGATGACTTGTGGTCACACAGACACTGATTATAATGTCACCTTACACCATGGCATAATGATGTTATATTACATCATTTTTGGATAAATATGCTAATATGTTCTGCCAATATAGCTTAAGTCTTAATATCACAATCTGGTAAAACACTATCGTACATTCCATACCGACTAAAAAGTAGACCAGATTTTTTTTTCAAATAACGATTGAAAGTAAAAAAAAAAAGGACTATAATTGACTAAACATAAGATGGCCCAAGGATAGCAGCTTGTATGTACATGTAGGGAAGTAACTAAACTCTTGTTCTTTGACCTGTTACTATGTATGCCGGCTTTCCCACCGAAATTATGTTGGTAAAGTCCATGAAAGTGGTACCCTTTTGTCATATCTAAGAAATTTATTTTATTTATACAACAAAATGATGACTTGGAGTATATTAAGAACCACTGTTTTACTTCGTAATTTTATTTGATAAAGATAAGCATTATTATAGGCAAGATTGAAATCTTACTTTACAAATACAAAACTGAACATATGAATGATTTAGAATTTCCCTTTTTAAGGGCTATGCTGCAAACCAACCTTTTTTGCCCTTAAAAATAAAACCTACTTTGATATTTGTTGAGATGGCTGTTCTTTGCAGCACTCTACCCATCTGTTCTGCTGTACTCATAAATCGATGAGAAAAGATGGAGAGCTGAATGGTGTCTAAATCAGTGCCTATGGTTTTCAAACTCCCACTGCCAACCTGCAAAGAAACAATCAAGAATGTAATGCTACAGATGGAGGAAGAATGAAAGGACCAATGTCAAAAGTTCAATTTTATTTATTTCTAGTTATTTTTAAAGACCTTATCAATATTTTTGTTCCCTTAGTACTTGTGTGGAATCAATGAGACTCTTTCCTTTTCCAAAATGCAGTGAGGCAGGTGTTAGAGGACACATACAAACTTTTACCGGACACTCAACAATATTTATAAAGGAGTCTAGGTTTGCCACCGGGCACCGCTATTCCATTGTGATACACATGCCAATTACGATGTCACACCATGCATGTTATGCGATCTATTCCAACCAATTACTGCACAGGGTCCTGCATGTACAATCAGGGGAAACCCGGAAAGAGCAATGTGCTGTGACACAAGGTTCCAATAGCTCATGTGAAGTGAATTGGAAAATAAGGAATATCAAAACTAAAAAAAATGGTATAATGGAACAATGTCATGAATGGGAAATATTTTGAAGAAGTGTGGTTTTGCCTTGTGCATATCAGCACCATCAAGAGCACTAAAGACAATGTCAGAACTAAACCACCGACATTTTCACTAATATGGACTTTGATATATTGCAACACAAATTGTAATTGTCTAGAAAAAAATTCTGAGCAAAATGCGGATGAAATGTAATTTGAGATTTTGAGAAAAGTGTTTGACTTTTCTGTGCTTTGGTATAGCGCAATACAAGTAACCCAACGTGCCAACCAAGGTTAATTATATTAAGCAGGAGTGGCGCTGTTCATGCTGTCATACAATGATGTAGTGAAGAAGTTCGTCAGTGGAGGAAACTCTGTGCTAAACTCTTACCTGTATTTTGACATCTCCATTCTCGGTGACAGTTGCCTGGCAGTTTGGTTCCACTAGAATAGTACTGTTGGTTTCAATCAAGATGGCTGGGCCTGGGATGACATGATCACATGACAGCTCATCGAGGAGGTATACATTAGTGTCACAGTATCCTTGGTCAAAGTAACACTTGACTACCTGAAAGACGCAAAGAACCAAAGCACAGCTTGTAACACACGGTTGAACTGGGACTAAAATTTGAAAACCTCACACGCACCATATTTTTCTTTGTGTATTTTAACCATACTCTTACTCAGTTTCACAATTTGTACTTTAAAGAAATGTCCCAAATGACAGAGGACTCAATATCTTCAAATGTTTATCAGTTACTGAATGAAGAGTTACAGTGAAATTTCTTTTGTAGTCCTCGCCTATGTGTACTCTGAAGTTCCAAAAGGTGAATGAATCACAGAAACTGTATCAGATGCACCTTTACTATAATCAGAGCTAACAACAATCGATACACATTCATCATTATATTTAAAATTCAGGGTTTCCCTAGAATGGTAAAATTGCAGACCTTTGGCCATTTTCTGATGCTAACATATACAAGGAACTCCCCAAGCTTTCTTGGGACCATATTGTTTACTTTTGAACCATAATTTCCTCCAATTTGCATGATACTAAAACACATCTTCAGGTCAGGTTTTCTTGAGGCCCTCCTACTGGTATCCTGGTAACTAGTACTACCTATCCCAGGGCCATGTTGTCGGCGGCTAAACCATCACCCCCATCGGGTATCTAACAGAATCTGATGAGGACGGTAGCTGGATACCCTGGTAGAACTAAAAAGATCTACCTACAAGTGCATCAGCTCTGGAGAGCTAATGGCAGCCATCCAGCACATGGATGTCAGGAAGGGCATCCGGTCAATTATCTTTTGCTCCAATAAATCTTCACACAGCAGTATTGCTGTGAATGTGAGGTGAATCCGGCCACCCCCGTTAGTGGGGACAAAAGCGGATTTGAAATTTTTGGTTTTACTACTACATACTACAGACATTACTTAATTGCAGTTCCTTACATTTTCCACCCTGGGTTCCTTGCCACTCGTTTTCAGCCTCACATCCATTTCTATATCAGTCTTGCCAACTCCTCTGACACGGATATCGTCAATTATGATTGGTCTATCAGGTATGGTAAATCCAAATTCCCTTTTGTATCTGATAATTAAGTTGAATATTTCACATTTTTAAAAAATGTGTTTTTAATTATAGGTGAAGTGATATAGTGTTATAATAATTTGGTTTTATGTAAAAATTGGTTGGAACTCTTGAAATTGTTCACACACAGAGCCCAACAAACTACTATATTAAAGGTGAAACAAAAGATATTTCAAGATGTATATATTTAGTAATCTTTCACCTGGAGATGGCCGCGCAAGATAGTGTTGAAAAAAAAAAAAAAAAAACCCAATGTGCGCTTGCCCGGACTCAAACCGGCGACCACGTATAACATGACGACGCTCTTACGACTGGGCTAACAAGCCAGAGTTGTTAGAGGAGCGATAGAATATCATCTACCGACCACTGATTGATTTAGCTCAGTCGGTTACAGCGTCGTGCATGTAATACGGGGGTAGCCGAGTTTCGAATCCGGCCAAGCGTCACATGGGGTTTGTTTCAAAACAATATAGTGACGCTGGCCATCTCCAGGGAAAAGAGGCATAAATATATAAATCCTTGTCTACCTGGAGAACTCAGATAGTTTTTTTTAAAAATTTCAAAACAAGTATAAGGTATGTGTTAAATATATAGTTATGATGCTATCTGCTAAGGGAAAGCGAAGGAACATGTCGAAACCTAACACCTATAGATGATATCATGCTATTCTACCGACCATGCTGATAGTCCGTAGGGTTAGAGCGGCGTGTCATGTTGTACGGGGGGGTGCCGGGTTCGAATCCTGGCCAAGCGCACATGGGGTTTTTTTTCAAAAACAACCTATCGTGCGCTCGGCCATCTCAGTAAGATATTAATAAATATATACCCTTGTCTACCTGAGAGAGAACTAAGTCGTTTAAATTTCAAGATTATTTCAAGGATCCATATTTCTGTGGTATGCTAGTGATTTAATATAGGATTAGACACTAATGATTTTCTACATTGGCTACAGAAAATACTTTAGACATGAAAGCAAAAGGTGATTTTATGTACTTATATTTCAATATAAACATAGGCTGAATTTTGCTCTCACAGGATATTAGAAATTTTGAGAATAATTTCTTTGGACAAAACTTGAAATTTCGTATCCCTGTGTGATAATACCAAATGTGGTATTTTTGTGATATTGGTGCTTTACGAAAAAGGAGTCATTTTCTTACTCATAGAAATCTATCAAATTACAACCACAAGTGATAAACGGATATTTATATGGCCTTCCCTTTCTTCTATCTCCTTTTCATTTCCTTTATTTTGTATTTTTTCCATTTTAATAAAAAAAAATGGGGACAGCCACTCTTACCTAGAAGTCAAGGCACCTTGAAGTCTCCATGCCTTGGACACTTAACATCTGCTGCTGGAACTCCATCAACCCGACACATGAGGGCGCAATCAGTGCGGTCATCTCGCAGATGTAAGTACGGCTCAGTCTCCAATCTGAGATCTGAAAAAGAAAGACATAAATTAGGCATAAACAAGGGTGTTCAAAAAGATTACTTGCAAATCTTGGCTTTGTATAAATTAATACCACATGTTTTTCCACGGTATCTGTTTTGAACACCCTCATAACAATGTCAACCGTAATGAAAAGAAATTATTAGCACAAGCAATCTGTATAATTGCAAAAAAACAAAAAAAAAACCTGGAATATAAATTTTAAAATGTTATCAGTTGAAATCCTGCACTTATTTTTTGATGGGTTAATGGACCTTGATTCCCACACACAACGCATGATCGACAACGATTTGGAATTGCTGTCAATATTTCTGGGTCCATTTCCAAGTGAAATTAGTGTATGTAAAATTTGTAAGATCTTCAATTTCCCCCATCCAAAATTGAGCAGCAGAAACCAACTTACTGCAGAAG